>SDEE01000080.1:0-114939 GCA_004126415.1 Candolleomyces aberdarensis
CGAGCTCGGGGACGTTCCTGAACCACGTTCGCCTGAGCCCTGCCAACACCGAGTCAAAGCCCTTCCCCATCAAGGATGGCGACATCCTGCAGCTGGGCGTCGACTACCAGGGCGGCGCAGAGGACATTTACAAGAGCGTCAAGATTAGGCTCGAGTTGGGCAGAGAATGGCAGAACCAGGCTAATGCATACAAGTAGGTCTATGTCTCTGCGTATTGATTGTGTGCTACGACTAACGGTGGCCTCCCTCCAGCACCGCAGCGCTCAAGAACCTCAAGGCCCTCGCTGCGCCCATCGCCCAGGCAGCCAAGGGCGGTCCCAACGGCAAAGCAGCTGCCGTGAAGACGCAGCTAGGCGACTGCTGCATCTGTCTGTTCCCCGTCACCATCCGCCAGGCACTGTTCATCACCCCGTGCTCGCACACATTCCACTACAAGTGCCTCCGGCCTTTGCTGGAGACCCATCACCCTGGGTTCTGTTGCCCGCTGTGTCGGACATTTGCCGACCTGGAAGAGGACGTCGAGATTGATGCACCCGATTTTGATATCGATATGGACTCCCCCTCGCCTTCCGATCTAGGAGCCGTGGCAGATGAGGCAGAGGCAGAGGCAGAGGCGGAGGGAGGGGCGGCTGGGGAACTCGCTCCTCCGAATCGCGACGCTGGAGGTGCGGAGACCGAAGTCGAGGGCGATGTTGTCCGCCGGAATCCCAGGCAGAGCCCGCTCCCTGACATCCCTATCGAAGAGGACGAGACGGGCGATGATATGGTCATCGTCGAAACACCAGGCGAGCCTGGGGCAAGCGTAGCCGATGAACTGGGTGGTGTCACTTCCATGGAAGAACCTGATGGTACTGTTGGTGGTAAACGGAAGCGTTGATGATATTTATTGCAATTGATGACGACGACTCTGTACTATCACTGTAACGGACCCCCACCCTCGTACTCTTTCTCTTTTCTCGGATTGATATTTTGCATACAAGTTTCGTTTCATCTAGGAGATTCCTTTCTTCATTTTCTTCATTTCTCCCCGCTGTGTTATATTATACTTACCATCCTCCGTATTAGTGTATTTTACGCCGGCTCGCTTTTACTCGGGCGTTTCATGTGAATACCATTGCCTTTCTCTTCTGCAGGTCTCGACCACCTTTCTCGACACCCACGTAGACGAGGTGAGGTCCCTTTCTTTCATTCGTCACCCTAACCCTTTCCCTTTAACGCCTAGGACCACTTCGAATTCAATCACTCATCATGATGTGGATCTACCTCCAAGTGATGCTGCTGCTACTGCGAATCATTAGCGCGATCTGTTGCTCACTACTGGACCGTCACATGTATTGAAAGCAAGGCTAGCTTCCCCAGCTTATTGTCCCTTCATCGCCTCCCAAACCACATCTCGTATCCCTGTCCAATACTGACCGGATGGCAAACACGCGTCTGTATCTCGGAAACCTCACTAGTGCTCCACTTTCTGATCGGCCACAAACGATGCACTCTAGCGCTGGACATCAGTACCTGTTAACGTTAGCAAGGGCAAAGGTAAGCGCCTGAATGTATACTCTCTATCGAGGACCCTTTAAATTCAATCACTCATCATGACGTAGGCCTACTGCCAAGCAAGGCTGCGACTGCGGGGAACTNGTTATATGTTATGGCCATCTGCCGCCCAGGGGACCGTCCTCGTATTATCATTATATACGTATTGAAAGCAAGGCAAGTTTCCCCGGCTTATCGTCCCTTCACTGCTTCCCAATCATGGCACCATACCCTCTAGTATTCCCAGTCCAACACTTGCTGGATGGCAACCACGCATTCCCGCCTAGAAAACCTCACTGGTGCTCATCGCTTTTGGATTGGCCATCAAACGACTCACTTTCATCGCCGGACATCGGGACTTGGTTAGCGAAGGCAAAGGTAAGCGCCCCGAGGTATATTCCATATCCATGTCCGTCTTGTTAATACAGTGTTTCCAGCCCCCATTTCTCTGCTCGACCCAACTCCTGATGCATCTCACACTGGAAATCGAAGGACGTCGCCCCCAAACTCTGCTTGTTTTCCTGGGACTAGAGAGGTGATACGACAAATCACATCCTGGGCTGGCAGCAGCATCACGGTATATTCCACCACGATTCCGAGTCCTCTATCTACTGATTTTACGGATTAGCGGGTAATGCCCTAGGCGCTAAGCTTTCTGAACGACTTGAATCGACAGGTGCCATCATTTTACTTTGTCTGTAGACTGTACAGGATAGTGACGTGCGGCCACGCTGTTGCAGGCAGCTCGACGCAATTGTTCATCATCCGACCTCCGAGATTGCCATCCGGCAGCCAGAGGGCAATTTCTCATCGGTGCTGCATTCCGGGGTTTCTTCTCAGACTTGGGTATTCGAGCGCGTGAGTTCGTGCCCGTCCTCTTCTCTACTTCCAGAATTTGACTGAGTGCATCGTGCCACTAGTAAGGCAGATAGCATGGGTCTCGATCAGGCCTTGTTGTCTCGGGGATCGCGATTCAGTGCCATCGCAGAGAATTATCAAGAAAGCATGCAATGAGTCGGTTTCGTTGCGGCGAAGATAAAATCTCTGGCTGACATTGGGCTACCACCTCACGTCGAAGGGCAGAGTCCGTTAAGCGCAATATACCACTATTGTGGCCTGCACGCGACACTATAAATTGTAGTGGTTGGGCTTGAAGGCTGGTTGCCTCATCACCGCAACCACGACAGTCCCTTGGCCGTTGACTATCGCAGCCACGCCATTTCTTGCGCCTTTTACACCCGCGAATTCTTTTCGTCTACCACAAGAAGTCGCTGACAAGGTCATAGACGAAGTTCACGACTACTTTCCTAGCTTGAAGGCGTTCAGCCTGGTTGCTAAGTGATCGCCGCGAACTCTGAAGCATCTGCTCGAGAATATCAAGCTCAGTGAGATGCTACATCCTCCTCTAGATACTTACAACCACTCGCTATAGGTTCCTGTTCGAGATTCTAGAAGCAAGACCTCCTGGGAAAGATTGCTCGACACCTGATGGTTTGAAGTTCCACCTACCGCGACGAAGACCTGGAGGAGGGCTCTAGGAATTGGAGAGGGGTATTGGAGGCTCGTCGGATCCTGTAGACTCTGAGTACCTCCTTTGCATACGGAGGGCGTTCGCTGACTCAATATCTGCTCCGACGATGCTATCAACATTCTAGACATGCTCGCCAAAGTCAAGATGTTCACTCACACCGCGGAAAGGCTGTCTCGAAAGTTTCTCACCTTTGCCTCTGAGGGTTGCGTTGCATAGGTCACCGTCGTTCGCTTCCTCGGAATTTGAAGACATCGAGCTTACATCTTTGGTTCAACATCCCTCTCTCGAGAGGCTCACATTAGACGGTTCCGCCGTGGGCTGAATCAACGCCTTTCTTCCGTTGAATATTAGCGGACAGGGGTCCACAGAGAAGGACACCGATGCTGCTGCTGCGTCCCGAACTGCAAAAGAAGCTGCTTACAGAGATTCGATATCTATTCTCTTGTAGGGGCCTTCTATGTCCTTCATGAGATAGCCAAAGACTCCCGAGCAACGCTCGCCCTCATTCGGCATATCCAATCGGGACCCCATACTTCAACAAGAATGGCCATGCTTTGGGACGATCTTCTCGAACCGTGCTGCCAAAACGTGCGAGAACACTACGTCTCTGCTGGTTAGGTGGAGCCCCCATCCTTCGTTTTGGAGGAAATACCAGTTTTCAGCCCGTTGATCTTCCCCTTCTCCCTCTTCCCTAAACTGAACTATCTTTATGTAAAGGCTTCAGTTTATGGCTCCGTGCTTCCCCGAATATAACCCCGTCTCTCACCTTTTGGATGCACTGGACGACCTCTCGCATCTAGACAGCTCAGAAGCTCTCATAGCCGTCAACTTTGAAATCCAGTTTTCGCGCCCCCGACTCGGAGGACGTTGCTGAGACCCTTGCTGATGTGTCGAAACGGCAATTAATCTAAGGATGTCTGGATAATATCTTGGGCCGTCGACACGCATTCTGGGCTAGATTACTGTCAGCCTTATATGACCTTTAATAGTTGCAATTTTACCACCGACAAGAAATTAGACGAACTAAAGGACGCTATCTATTCTTACATGACAAATCTCAAGGAAAAGAAAGTCGATGTCAGAGTGAGTATCATCCGATTCCCTGGGCATCAGAACTGGTTTCGGTTTCGATTCCAGTAATAGTTTGTCATTTAACCATTTAACCTCTGGTTCAGTTTACAGATTTTTGGATATATTTRKAMCGTAAAAGGATGGGGAAAACCGTAGCACAATCAGGGGACGGGCTAAAGAGAACCGAAAAAGGAAATCGGAAAACACCGACGGGAAACAGCGATGCCGACGATGGTTCCTGCACATGCCGCGCAGCCATCTTGGCGCCTGGAAACTGCACGTATGAACCCGAGTCAAAATGCCTCGGAATTCACTACCCCTTGCTTTCCAAGACATCGCGCCAACAAATCTGGTCCACCTTTATTTACAGAGCCTCGTGCAAGCACACTATAACCCAAAACGACATCAACGCGTTAGCGAAGATAACCTTGAATGGGAGACAGGTAAGTGCCACATTTCCACGAAACCACAGTGACCCTTCCGATAGCTGATCTTCCGACACTAGATCAAGAACAGCGTTTCTGTAGCCCAGTCGTTTGCGTCAGGATCTGGGAAGGAGCTTTCTGTCCAACACATCTATACGGTGTTGGACATGATGCGGGACTGGGAAAAAGCAAAAAAGGACCATGAGTTGGCCTTGCGATCTGGAAGTGTTTGGCCAGGTGTAGGTGGGTGCAAGATCGATGTGAACTATATACAATCTTCATTGACTCGCATTTTCAGTTTGTACCCTGAAGATCTGTGCTTGGTTTCTAACCGCCTTCTTCTTTTCGTTACTGTTGAGACTTTTAGAAGACTGGGGTTCACTTGGACTTGCAGTCCGACGTTAATTGGATAGCTAGGACACAGAACAGGACATTGTGTGCTATATCCACCATGAACTGTTTTCGTGTTGTGTGGTGTAATTGATATACACGATTTTTCACTCTCGTATCCAATGCATCTAGCGCGTCAATAGTAATAAGGCTCCACTGGAGATAGAAATTAGAAACGAAGACAGCAATTAGCAGACATTCAAGACGGGATCAAATTGGAGACTCACGTTCACAGTCGTCCTCGGGGTTGAACTTCTCCATCCCTTCCATCCGCACATCCAACGCTCCAATCCCAAGATTCTCCGTAATTTTCGTCCGACTCTTGGAATCCACCCAATCTCCCAGATTTTTCTCTTCGTCGAGATAACAAACGACAGGGGACTCGAAGAACAAACTCGATTTCGAGGTCGGCTCTTCCTTCGGCTTCTGCGTGTCGATAGTAGGATGCGTTCCAAACAATGAGCCAAGCGATTGATGAGCCTTGGACGGGTCTTCAACAACGCTAACCTCGTGCCCAACGACAATCCTAGCCGGGACGGGCACGTCACCATCTACAGTGGGGAAAAACCGCACAGAGCGGTGTGTGCAAGTCTTGGGCATGAACACCGTCTTTTCGGGTGCCATGACAGGTTGGGAGTCATCGCAGCTCGTGCCATTTTCTTCGTCCTCTTTCAGATTCGTGGCTTCTAACTCGCTGAACAAAGGAACGCGATAGACCTGCAAGAGCTTCCAACTAGCTGTTACATATAGGTAGTCGTGCGTCCACGTTAAGTTGAATGGCATTTGTCGAGTGTTGATGTTCTTCACTTCTTTCAAATCAATCCTAATGCGATGAATGAGGGTAGGCGGTGATCGGGTGGTTTTCTTGGAGGAGAGGCGGTACGTAGAGACAAGCAGGGCGAGATGAATTGGGGGTAGAGGTGTTCTGTGTTTTTCGGCCTGGACAATAGCTTTAGGGTCGGGTCGGCGGCCTTCTAATGCAGCGATGTGCATGAATTGTCCACAGCTTGAGAAGATGCATTGAATAGATATTTGGCGGGCTACAAGCAAAGCAAAGCTGGTTCGCAGCAGGAAAGGGCAAGCAGATTTGAAAACTCACTGAAAGATGTAGATGGGCGTAATCTTCGCGTGAAAGAGGTCCTCTTCTCATAGTCCACGAAAAGAATATCCCCATCGCCCAACGGCCAGACCACCAATGGCTTTGATGGATGGAAGACAGGGGGTGAAGCATAGATCTTGCACCTCAACGGAATCTGCTTTCGGAAAACACAGGTCGATGATCCCGAGGTGGAATCAAACACCGCAATAGTCGCTCGTGGCTTTGAACGGGAGGTCTTTTGATCACTGAAGTACTGAGGAAGCCCATCCCAGTCTTCGTCGTCTTCCTCCCTGAATAAGTGTCTGTTAAACGCCGGAGGGTCTTTGGAGTCTTCTTCCTCTTCCGAATCGCTGGAGTCGAGTTCGACTAGGAGCCCACCACCGCCAAGCGCCCACCTAGACCCACCACCTCCGCCGTCTTCATCCCCCCCCTTCGGAGTCCGAGCCGTCAGAGTACCCAAGGTGATAATCAGCCCATGGATTGATCATATCATCGTCGAACCTGTCCCGGTTCGAGAAGACCGAGCTCCCTTCACTCAGGCTATCATCGTCACTGGCAAACTCCAAATCGCTATCATCACTATCTTCCGCCTTTAAATCCCATGAATCCATCGCATCTTCGTCAGAGTCCCATTCTTGCACCTCAAGCTCGTCGTCACTATCGTCATGAAGGTCGTCAAATTTGCGATCCAGCTCTTTACTGGATAACCTCGTCCGGGAAGTGACTGCCAAGAACTGTCCACGACGCGATACCTCCTCCACGTAGCGTGTCCTCCTGCTTCCTCCGATGATGTTTGAAGAATGGATGCTCGGGATTGGGGTAAAGTTACCATGGGGGTCTCGCTGGAAGAGCTTGCTGCCAATTCGTAGGGTCTGTCCATTGGACGAGAAAGCAGCCAAGGGGGCTCTGTCCGTCTGAGCATAGGGATTGGAAGGATCATGGACGTAGAGGTCGAAGTCACATGTGCTTGCTGGGACTTGAAGGACCTGTTGGTTCTTCAGAGTCGGGGAAGCTTTATCTTTGAGTTCCCATGTTTGAGACTTGCAGTCGAGTGTAACGGAAAGGACTACAGTCGCTAGTGACAGCGGTGCTTCGTCGGTCTTAGCTGGTAAATTGTTGTAGCTAGGAAGGATTAGCTGGAGGAAGCGGAACGACGATGGCGAATAAAACAGACCTTATTTGTAGAGCATAGATTTCAGATCCGGAGTCACTTGTTACATCCGTGAAGAATATGCATTGCACCCGACCAACGCGTTGTTCTGTGGTCACCGCAAAGCTCGAAACACGGCTTCTTCGTTCCGTCAAGAAGTGGTTGGGACCAAGTGCCCCGGTCCAAATATGATCCATCTCCCCAGTATATGGCGACGTATGGGTGTGGGAAGCACCACTACATATGCCGCAACAGAGGAAATATCGCCACTGTCGTAGGAAACTCCTATTCTGCATCCAAACTTCGAAACCCTCGTCCGAGGACATAAACCACCAAGGGAGCATCCTGCGTAGCCATTTCATCCCATCATCGCTAAACGTATGGAAGGTGGAAAACTGAGCCTGCACCCAAATCGCCTGCACCTGTAAGACAGTCCAAAAATTTGGTGACTTGACGAATGCAGTGACTTTCGGCATCAGTTCCTCCTGTCGCTCAGGATCGAAGACGTTGTCCAGGTGCTTGTCCCAGTACTTCGCAGCATAGATCAAGAACCGGTTGTTCATAACAGGCGTTCCGGATACGTCGTGCCACTGCTCTCCCTCCTTTTGCAGGAGGTCCGAAAAACGCGATTGGAGGAGGTAGTTGAGACATGCTTTCACAGCCAGCTCTGGGCAGATATGCACCTCTTCGAACTGGAAGTTGTCGGTGCATAGAATCATCCGATGTTCGACGAGGAAGTCCTTGAGGGTGGAGTGGATGATGCGGCATGCGAATTGCAACTCGTCTGACTTGTCGTTTTTCTCCTCGGTTGAGTGGATTGGTACCAGCTCGATGAAAGGTTGGAAAACATCGCGAAGGTGGGACTCGTATGGCTTGTCGTCTGGATCTAAAACATCCGTGGTCTTGCTGGATAAACACCACACGGCCTCCCATAGTTCGCAGAACCGTAATGGGCGTTTAGCATAGATCAGAAGAGAGAATACCATGCTAAATGTGGAGCCGAGTCAGCTCGATCGAAAACCCATTAGAAGAAATCACTCACGATGCAATTGGGCGCAGATGCTGAGGACATCTGTCGAAGATCTTCTGATAATAATCGTCCAAGGTCCGAGGAAAACCAGCTTCGAGGAACTCCTTCATAGATTTCAGCGTTGGCCTCTGGCTGAGCTCTTCCATCATGAGACGCGCCCAAATGAAGCTACTCTCCGCCCCATCCTGCAAAGTTTGAAGGAAGATCTTTTGGTCTGATTCCGTCGGGCCTCGAATTTCAGGGACCTTCTTCGACAGATAAAGCACAATGTCGTCCCGAGCAAAAGGGACGATATCAATGCCTTGGAAGTTGATGAGCTGGTCCTTGATCTCGCCTCGCGGCTGACTGCTAACCCACAACCGAACATGCTGTGGAAACTCTACAGCAAGTTGCACCAGAAACTGGAGCACAGGGCAGATGCCGTCGCTCCACCGCCCTTTCGGACCGCCCAACTCCTCATCCACACCATCCAACAGAAAATAAACCATTTGGCTCGGCGATCGAAGAACAAGGTGCTTGACAATGTTGCGGACATTATCCGTTCGTTTACACTGCAAAGCAGCAGCAGACAATATCGATATAGGGAGGGGAGGAAGATCGGCGAATGCAGTTGAATCTGCGTCTAGAAGCTGACACGCCAACATAGAGAGAATTTCGATTTCTTTGTGTTGTTGCGCAAAGTCGCAAAAGTGGTAGGCGATGGAGGGTCTCTTGGGGGAGTCTGCGAGCGATCGTATGGCCTGCGAACACAACGTCGACTTTCCTGAGCCAGGAGAGCCGTGTACCCATAGCACGGGCTGTCTAGTCTCTGGGTCGTCGCGCCATTGAAGAAAAGTTGAGTCTTCAAACAGCCACTTGCAGGTTCCTTCAGTCAGCCTGCGCAGATTCTGGTCTTGTCGGCTCGAGTAATAGGGCTCGTTGTCGAAATTCTGGGACAAGCGCGAGTATAGCTCGAATATTTCGCGTTCTAAAGCCAATGAACAGGTGCAATCGTCTGAGGAACCTGAGATACGCACTTTCATCCTTTCCAACATTGTTCACCTGGTAGTAGTCCCCTTGGATCGAATAATTTACTAAGCTCTCGATGTTGAACTTCTGGGCGTTCTGAAACATGATTGCGCTGCTAGATTTTGGCTGGATTCGCCAGTTACTGCAAGTTGGAGGTCAAGAGCTAACCGGAGTAGGGTTTGAGGCGCCGGCTGTCCAGCGCTGGCGATGCACTGCATGGGCGCTCATCTGATAAGTTTGGCGAGCTCCACGATTTTGGGGTCAGGGCCCATGATTTTTTCGGTCAAGAACGGGCTAGAGTTGCTTGAAGCAATCGAACGCTGGACGACGTTGTGGTTGGTATCCAACATTGCCGGTCGCGCTCGCTAGCCGACTTGGACCTGTGATGCCAACCATCGGGCGGGTTTAGATACTGTTGCGATTCGACAAATTATATTACACGGCAAAATACAACGGTCGTTCAGGATTCTACAATCTCCAATAGATACGCAGAGATACAGGAAAAAGCAAGCTACTCTTGAGCCATTTCTAAAAGAATTACAGCCATTCTAAAGGGGCAAGACGTCGAATACATCTCGGTTGGGGGCGACGCCAGTTGTCGTCATGGTCGTCATCCGGCACTGCAGAGTTGAAATCTCTCACCCAACCCCATTTACGATCCCACCGCATTCGCGGGTCATCGGGATGGGTATCTCCCGCCCTTTGGATAAACGGACTTGAATCGTTTCCTGGTATCGGAGGAGGGGTGTTCGGGTTTGGCATTGGCAAACTATCCCGGCCATGCAGCCAAGGCCAGGTCGGGATATAGCATGTCTCCTGCAAGAGACGAGTTAGAAACGAATTCAGACGAGTCAAAGATAAAAACTGACTTCGAACCCGCACTCAGGTTTGCACTTCACCCAAATGCTCCAGTCTAGCCAACGGATCAGCTTATCGACCCGAGAGGCCCAGTCCGCTAAAACGTCTTGACTCGGGAAGGTGTTTCTAAGCTCGCCGTCTTCGTCAAGACCAAGGGCTACACCATGCGCCCATATCCCGACAACGACTCGGCAAATTTCATGCGAAACGCCGTCGACTCCGTCCAGGATAATCTGCTCAGACTGAGTCAGATTTCCACGTAATGTGGTCGAGATAACCTTGGTATGTGCGGTGGCGCACTGTTCGAACACAGGAGCCGCCCATGCGAGGGCTGGTGTATCCTCCGAAGTCGAGTTAGGCCGAACATGGTTGAGGACGTAAGGATACAGCATGCTCTCGGCAAACTCGTGAACCTCCTTAACAGTCTCTTCCAAGAAGTCTTCCCCCTCAGAACGAGTTCTGTTCAGTAAGTATTGCAATACCTCCAGTCGGTCAGCATACCGCTGTACGATGACGCGAACCAGAGTCGTCCAATCCACAACGCTCCCGGATTTAGGGAGGCCAGGAGTCAGGACCTCGTCCAGTCGGTTCAACAGCCGTTGCCTGGCTTCATTTCCGAGCTTCTCGACCCGATGGTCCCAGCGCTCCTGCCCGTATCGTGCATCCACCAGACTCGGAAACATTTCCGTATCATAGAAGGAGATGAAGCGGGTGAAGTCGAGCTGCGCCCGTGTCTCTCCGGGGAATCGGTTGTGCCAGTGTCCGGCCTCGAGTGCCCGATAGGCTGGCAGATACGGCTTGGTTTCACCGGGAGGTGGAGCAAGCTTTGGTTTTTTCTTGGGAGGAGATCTGTGCCCGCCTCGCACACGGCCGCCAACGACGTTGAGGAAGGAAGCGACCTCGACGCCTTCGGTGAAGTTGCAAAGCATGATTTCGCTGTGTCCTCGGAATGTCAGTTATGGGCGCAGAGTGAAAAAATATTTGAAAGGACATACAAGTCCATTTCCATCCTGTTCGAGGGGGTCATTCGTCAGAGGCGCCTGTCAAAAGTGAGCTATAGACCTACACACCTCAAAAATCCATCGATGTTGTACTTCTTGCCCCACCCACACAGGTCGTTGATCCTCTGCTTCTCGCTGAATATCTTGTCCGGCTGAACCGCACCCCAGACGAGGATATCTTGAACGTCCATAGCGCCGTAAACCTTAGCCGCACTGCTACCATCGAAGTAGAGAACGTTCAAAGGTCGAGCGGCAGCCAGAGTGAGCAGCCAACCGCCAGCGTCCTTCGTAAACCCACGAGAGAAGAGGTATGCATGCTCGGGATCGGTCGCAACCCAGTCCGGAACCGAAGGTACCTTGTGCTGCCATGTTCCATGATACAGCAGCGTCCCAGGAGGGATGGTCACAGAGATAATGCTATGGCCTATGGAGAATTCATCAGCGAGATGGCATGTTAATGCAACACCTGAACGTACCATTCCGATATCGAGTGTTCGGCCATTGCTGCAAGAGAGCAGAAACGGTCTCGAAGACATAGTTTGCCGTCGCATTCTCCGATGGCTCGACGTCAAACTTCCACTTCGAGTCCCACTCAGCTGGCGCTAAAAGCGGGACCTGAGCGGCGTGTACATAGGTGAGGGCCGTCAGAAAACCAGAGACGAAGCTTAACGACTTCATCCTCTAGCTACTCTACCAGATGGTGGTATGTTTTGAGATAAGAGTCTGCGCAGCACATTTCTGTTGACTCGGATGATTCGGACAAAAGACACCGCTCGCTTCAAGTTGACAGCGTTGATGGCAACATTCGGCGGCAGTATCATGGAAACAACATCCAACGTTTGACCAGAACCTTCATCTTGCCCAGTCATCGATTCTGCCCTGGCAGCTTCCGAATGCGAAGAACCTCAGTTCAATGAGAAATTCGCCGTACCTTCGACCCGTCGTGTATAAACCAGAATTCTTGTATGCAAACAGCAGCATTCGGGGCACGACTACAACTCGACGGAACCTGCTCCCTTTGGTATTCAAATTGAGTAGGACAGACCCAGGTATCCTTCCTTTCGGCTGACACATAGTTTCTCGAGTCAACTGGACGAAGTTGCTCGGATCGCCATCACGGTGTCATCTTGCGTTATCATCGCAAGCACTCACCCTGGAGCTGTACTAGGGCTGTATGCCTGAGCTCGATGGTCAGGGCAGTTTGGGGAGTGCTCATGACGCAGAAAGCGAAGCATCGGCCTATATGTGGCTCTATATCACGAAGTCTATGGCTCGTATGGAGAACAGAGGCTTTGGAAAGCGTACCTCTGTTTTCGTCGAGAATTCCTGGATCCATTCGAGGTGGCCCCGTCGGTTTCTTCGAACCTGCTTCCGGTACTAACCCACAGCTCTTTTCTAGGACGATGGAGTCTAGACTTTGCCTCATTGATTGATCCTTGAGGCATCTTCATGCATGTGGTGCTGCTGAAGCTGATAACGGCTTCGCTACCGAATTCAAGGTCAGCCAGGGAGACTACTGTAACCCATCTTATCGCGAAGATCGACTATTTAGCTCTCATCCTCGGCTCTGACACCCTTTCCATGGCATCCGTTGGATGGAATGTGATACAGCAGCCATTTTGACGCTTGCCGACAATAGTGAAAGGTATATGCTGTCAGATGATCAGCGCTTGGATGGTGAACAGCGATCGACAACACCTGCTAATCCACCGGGAGGTTAGTCTTGTCGGTGGTAAATCCCAGTGACATGGAGCGCTGACGTGAGCTTTCGGTTCAGAAGTAATCTACGAGGGTAGTGTGCTGCGCATCGACGTGGAAGTCAGAAGAGTCCCATAGTACAACCATGCGACTCCCGAGTACCCTAGTTCTGCGAATCTCTGGGAGCAGAAGGGTGAACACAACATGGCACTACTCCCTCTCTCCACAGTGACTTTCAGCCTTCCGTTCGTTTTAATTGGTCCACTGATATCTGAAGCTATCTGTTTCGTAGAAGCAGCTAGCTGTATTGATAACGATTCCACGGCTAGTATGCCATGTACCGAAAGCGATCAAGCAGAAATCAACGACGGGCTAGCTTCTCCGGCGACACGAGCATGGTAGGCACCACCGTTCTTCGACTTCTTGGATCAGAATCGTGCGGCTGACAGTCAATCCATAGAACTTCCCTAGCAACAGTACCGGGAGCCTCCTGGTTATGAGTACTGTAGCGGCTTTATGGACAGTGCTTAGACACTCATCATTGACTGCACGAGCCCATACTTCACATTCTATGGATTTAGGCCTCTTGGCCAGCAACACATTACCGTTGCTCATGAAAGTGCTCGTCATGGAAGACAGCCCAGTTCCTTCCCGGGGGTTGGGGGGAAACCCATAGCAACGAGGGTGGTCTTTGGAAGGTATACCTCCTTTACAGTTCTGCCGTTGAATTCTATTTTTAAGATCCCGGGATAGATCATTGCCCAGTGGCTCTGGAGACAGCGGGGAGATTCTGAGAGAACCTCCGTTCAAACGCTGAGTGCCCTCGTTTCTAATCCTCTCTGCGTTTCTAGCAACTAACCCTTTTTGTGCCTCTGCCACTATGCACAGTGCCAGCGGCTCTACCCTAGAATCCGCGTCGTGGCTGAGGAAGGGAGGACGCTTTCTTATCGTGGAACCTAACTCTATTTGATTTCATGGAGCTTGGAATCCCGGCTCAATGCTCAGCTTCTTCAAAGCTTTGATTAATCCTGAATAAGCTTGCCAACAGCTCCTCAGCATGGCAAGAGGGTGCGACGTTGACGGCTCCAACATGGAATGGACGTCTGCCTGCGCGAGCCAAACAAAGGCAAAGTTGCTTTGCTCCTCGCTCTCCTCCCCTTCGGTTTGCCATCTTTCATTTCTGCCCTACCTTATAAACGACGGTCTTTACAGCTTTTTGTTCCCTCACAGACCAGCTGGAGCTGCCTCTTCTCCATCTTTCTGCTGCTCAGTCACCTTCGTTGCGATGATCGTTCCAGCGACCCTCTTTCTGGCCGCTCTGGCCTCCTCTGCCAAGGGTTATTGGCTGATGGGAGTCGGTGTGTATTCCTTCTCCTCTCGTCGTTCATTGCGGGCGTTGATATCACCCCATCTTCTGTAGAGGATTTCATTACCACCGAAAGAATTGATCCTATTGTGAACCCGGGCAAAGTTTCAAGCCATGTTCATTCCGGTATGTCGTCATCCTCCGGCTTTCGATCGCGATCTCCATCGGGTTGACACCGCCGTATGTAGTTCTGGGTGGAAGCAACTTCAGAATGTCGGTCACTACCGAGTCTCTTCGAAAGAGCGCCTGCTCTTCAATCCCTATCCCACAAGACAAATCAGCCTACTGGTTCCCTGTAAGCCCGATCTCATCTATTACTGAACCCTTTCTTACCATCAATTCTCAGCACCTTTACTTTCAGTGAGCGTCATCGTTTCAAACTCGTTTGCCTCAGCGTTAAAGCTAATGATTGGTATGCAGATGGGCCAATGGGAGTTTCACAAGCCTTGACGGCGGTGCTGTAATGTAAGTTCTGGCCGGCATTATCTATAACTGCATGGCTCTAATCATATTGCTTTCGAATTTACTATTATTTAGCTGTACGCCCGCGCTGACCACTCTACTTGAAACTGTTTATTCATCTATTCAACAGATTACCTCTTCAGTGACACACCTGGAACGACCACCGCATTCCCAGACGATGTAAGGGGACTTGTTCCATTGAAGACATTCACTGATCCTCCTTCAGTTCCGGATGATCAGTGGGAATGCGGCTCTGCGAACCTATGACCCCAAGAGTTACGCTCAGCAGGCTGTGACGTTCCTTTGCTTGGACTTTAACGGGAAGAGTACGACGCATAACGAGCTTCCGGCCAAGATTTGTCCTAGTGGAATCCGTGCCCAGATCGTAAGGCTCTTATCAATTCCTCTTCGACCAATCGCCTTGCTGACAAGCATGTCAACAGAACTTCCCGAGCTGCTGGGACGGAAAGGTTAGTGAATTCCCGATTTCTCTGTAACTTCCATGGTGCTGATTGATCGAGGTCTATAGAATAGTGATTCTTCTGATCATAAGTCGCATGTGGCTTTCCCGTCTGGTGGACCGGACAGTGGGACTTGCAGCGATCCTCGATTTCCCAAGACCCTCCCCCGTATATTCCTGGAGGTAGGTGTCCTGCTCGTCACAGGTTACAGCGTTCAATAAATTGACACATATTACAGGTTTACTGGGGTTCGACTGCCTTTGATAACGTTCGGGGTAAAGCCATGAACGCGAACCAGCCCTTTGTGTAGGTTCATTCAATGAAACTCGAGTGCGCGGATATCTGACGAAACTCTAGCTTTGCACATGGTGACCCTACTGGCTATGGATATCATGCTGGTGTGTAAACCGCGGCGTATTCGATCTTGCAGGCCTTGACGTGACGGCCCCCTTTTGTTAGATTTCGTCAACGGATGGGAACGAGGTGTCCTCCAAAATGCTGTCGACAAGTGCCATTGCAACCCTTATGGCGACGTGCGTACCTTCCCCCGTTCAAAATTGGCTTCAGTCATCTGACTCCGTCATAGCCAACCTGCTGCGTCAATCAAGGCATTTTCACAATGAACCATGGTAAAACTTGTCGTATCACCAAAGCGATCGATGAAAACAGTATGTATCATTCCCAACAATTCTCCAGGGCGTACCTAAACGCTCAACTTTGGCTCAAGCTACTGGCACCCTGCCCAAACTGCCAGGAAACAACCCCGTCATTAGCCAGGGGGTGGCTACCCCACAGTCCGACCCCGTCACACCACCTTTATTAGGCCCGATCTACGCGTATGAAGGGGAACGACCAACAGCAACAGGAAAGGTTACCGCTCCAGCTGCGACGTCGAAGCCTGTTGCAACTCAAGCTAAGGTTGCCTCCGTGTCTGCCGCTACCACCACTCCTGTGGCTGCGGCCGTGACTGTCTCGCCTGCTCCTGTCGTAAAGCCTTTGGCACCCAACGTCCCCGGGGCTCCGGTTGCTACGCCGAAGGTGAATGCAGGCAGGTCGAACGTACCTGCTTCCGAACCGGTTCTTGCTGCTAGTCAGTCGAATGCGGACGTGGCGACAGACGACTCGGAAGACGATGGGAACGATTCGAAGAGCTGTTTGAACTCCATGCGCAAGGATAAGCTCGTGAAGGTCAGGAGAGGACGTCACCATCATCGTCGCCAGTCTTTCAGCCACGATAACGCCCATGGAAGTTCGTTGGAAAGCCTGTGATCAATTCCACAGTCCATTTTGCTGTTTTCCTTCGTGCCTTTCGGTGGTGGTTGCGGGCAGCCCTTACGTATACACCTTGCTTTCTGATATGACTATGATTGAACTCGCTCGTCCCCTTTTGTACCCGGATTTTGTACTACTAGTTAGATAGATATGCCCTTATTTGTTCATTGATGATCTCTCTGGTAGCTTCTTCGTTGACTGTAGCTAGACTTGTTCTTCTGTTGGCCCATTCTCTTTGCGTATTTACTTTCGGTTTCGATAACCCTTTGTGCACTGGTACTGCCTTCCAATTCTGTTACTCACCATTCAAGCCTTCTTTCCCGTATATATTATTTTTACTGTCGAATTCGTCTGCTCAATGTAAGCTGTCACTCAGCATTCAGCGCCCATCGACGCCAAGGAATATATTTTCTGTCTTATTTACCTTTATTTTTGCGACAGGGTGACGCCCTCTAAGTTATTATTTGCCGCCATGTTAGAACTCAAACAAACCGTTCAATGAATGTTCTCTTACGCTGAGGTCCTCTCATCGGCGGAAGTCAAAGTCATGCAGAAGCTCCCTTCCGAACTCCAACTACTGATAATCGACTACCTTGGGGCTCTCGATATTCTCCGTCTTCAGCTGGTACGCACATTCAGTCATCACTTACATTGGCTTTAAATTCGACCTCGTTGGCGCTTCTAATAGACCTGCAAGCACTATCATCGCGTAATTGAAAAATCGGCTCGAAATATATGGAGAAATTGCTTGCGTCAGCAATGCATAGAAAATGAGATATTCTGGCCAAGCTTCAAAGACCTTTCGCTTGCATCCGAGTTCAAGGATGCTTGCACAACGTCGTCGCGGGTTGTCAAAGTTTATGAAACGGCCTTGGAACGACGAGACACTGCACTCAGGTGTGCGCAGATTACCCAGCTCGATTTTCCCGAACGATTAGAGGACGACGATATACAGGAAATTTTCCTGGTCCCAGGCGGTCGGTTTCTTCTCACTTTGCAACAGTCGAAATGGCTCTGCGTTTGGGATTTGGCCCGTGACGACCCTCAAACAATTTTTTTGAAGCTCCAGCCGTTGCTACGTCATGGCATTGACGCGTACGAAAGTCTCGTGTTCATTGACGCGGTGATTGATTCCACCAAGATTCGCCTCCTTGCCAAGGTACGATCAGCGATTCCCCACGAGGTGGTTTCCTCGTAAGTCTTGTTTTCATTCCTTTCTTTATAGCTCTGTGTCTAAATGTTACCTTTAGAATCAATTTAGGGGAGTCGAGCGATCGAGATGTCCTGGGATACCAGTATTTGCAACTAAGCATGTCGGGCGACACCTGGGTGGTACAGCAGCTCAGCCACCTCACGGTGATTTATCCCAATGGTATCTCCGACTTGGTCAAGTACAACACCCTTGGCGATGAAAAAATCATATTCCATGCCAATAGCGTTACTTTTGTCTGGGACATTGTCCAAAACTATGTTTCGATGTGGTGCCTCGAAGGTGTACCTCAAGTTCACGATGTAGGTGTTGGCTTGGTCTAAGGGTGTCTGATTCTCATCATCCTCTGAACAGGTTTTTTCCTTTGGCACCTACATGTTTTACATCGGGTTAGAAGGAATTTATGGACTAGAAAGACCTCCCTTCGAACCTATCGAGTGCAATTGCATCGTCGTACCTGCGGCTTCAACTCCAAATACCTCGACCATTTCTCCAGCGTTCTCCCTACTGCATCAACGTAGGCACGAGAATGTTGACCGAGTGTCTGGACCAGACAGTTGCAATAACCGCATCCGCAACTACGCTCCCATCATCTACGAAATCGCAGAAACAGAAACTGAGGAACAAAACGGCGTCGACAGTACCACCAACAGCCTTCAGCCTCGTGTCACTACCATATATCGATATCGATTCCGGTTCAATCCTACCCGTCCTACGGAAAGCAAACTGGACTTGATCGAATCATTGACAATACGCAAACGGTTACGGTACAATGTTATGGCCAATCGTTCGGCTCAGGCCCACGGACGTCCCCTCACGCTCATTCCGCATCCGTACTCACTATCCAACGGTCGATTAGCCGCTGTGTGGACAGAAGATTACGAAGATATTCAAATCGAACACTGGCGGACAACCTCCCTCTTTCTCTCTCTATCGTCCAAATTCGACCCTACAACCGATTGCGACCTTCACTCTGTTGTCGACCCACCGATCGATTTACCAATTCGCACGGAGCTCGGGCTTGTGAAATTTTTCGATGTCGAACCAAATGAAGACAATGATGATGAGACGCTACCTCTCAACGCTATAGCTTGTGAGTTTTGTCCCCATTCTGGACGGGCGGTTGTCCTGTGGGTGTCTGAGGACATGAGTTGGGTGACGCTGTATGACTTCCTCTGTCGATAGTCTTCGGCAAAGCCGTTCTTGGCCTGAACTTAGACAGTTTGTTTTGTACTAACGACGGTTTGGGAACACAATGTAATTGGAACTTTATCTACTGCTTTCGACTTAGGTTAGGATGTATATATAACATGTAAACGGCGGTACACCAAATTGGTGGGAGACCCATGAGGGGAAGAAGTCCGTCCACCACAAACTCGCTGGAGCTCCCACTTGCTATCTCATAGAGTCTTGACTCCCCCCATCTCCAAAGCGAGAGGATGAGTTGACCTTGATGCTCATGCTAATAATAAACGGTACCCCGACCTGTTCTTTCTTATCGGGAGTATTGTTCTATTTGAATACGGTTCATGCGTGGCAGGACGAACGCTGCAGAGCTCAACAAACGAGGTGATGTTTAGTGAAAAATGATAGCATTCCAGTAGCGTAAGCAGTAGCACATAAATAGCCTAAGTACGAATACATCCCTATCACCCTCTCTAAATATATATTTCTCCATGATAATACAATCCTTGGACTTCTTCTCCGGCTTCTCCTTAGATTTCCCAGACGATTTGGCCTCGTGAAGACGCTGCTGGTGCCGGGGGTAAGCTTCCTGTTCTCGGCGCGCGAGATATTCTTCCTCAGCTTGCAGTTGCCTCGCAAGGGCCTGACTGAAAGATAAGTGAGCCAAGGGCACGAAAGTGATGAAAGAAAGAACGAAAATAATGTAAATAGAAGAAAGATAGAAATACTCACTCAGACGGATCAATCCCCGCCGTTTTTACTGTCGACTTCGTCTGCTCGATGTAAGCTGCCACTCAGCACTCAGCGCTCATCGACGTCCCAAATCCTGAGATCAGTAACGCTGGGGAGGGACGGTCGCCAAAGGAATATTTTCCCTCTTTATTTACCCTTATTTTTTGCGACAGGGTGACGCCCTCCAAGTTATTTGCCGCCATGTTAGAATTCAAACAAACCATGTTCAATGAATGTTCTGTTATGAATGTTCTCTCTTACCATGAGGTCCTTTCATCGGCGGAAGTCAAAGTCATGCAGAAGCTCCCTTTCGAAATCCAACTTCTGATCATTGACTACCTGGGGGCTCCCGATATTCTTCGTCTTCAGTTGGTAAGCACATTCAGTACTCAGTTATCACTTACATTGGCTTTAAATTCGGCCTCATTGACGCTACTAATAGACCTGCAAGTACTATCATCGCGTAATTGAAAAATCGGCTCGAAATATATGGAGAAGTTGCTTGCGTCAACAATGCATAGAAAATGAGCTATCTTGGCCAAGCTTCAAAGACCTTTCACTTGCATCCGAGTTCAAGGATGCTTGCACAACGTCGTCGCGGGTTGTCAAAGTTCATGAAACGGCCTTGGAACGACGAGACGCCGCGGTCAGGTGTGCGCAGCTTACCCAGCTCGATTTTCCCGAAGGATTAGAGGACGAAGATATACAGGAAATTTTCCTGCTGCCAGGTGGTCGGTTTCTTCTCACTTTGCAGCAGTCGAAATGGCTATGCGTTTGGGATTTGGCCCGTGACAATTCTCAAACAAAAAAATTGGAGCTTCAGCCATTGCTACGTCATGCCATCGACGCGTACGAAGATCTCGTGTTCGTTGACGCGGTGGTTGACTCCACCAAGATTCGCCTTCTTGCCAAGATACGATCAGCGATTCCCCACGAGGTGGTTTCCTCGTAGGTCTTGTTTGAATCCTTTCTTTATAGCTCTGTGTCTAAATTTTACCTTGAGAATCAATTTAGGGGAGTCGAGCGATCGAGATGTCCTGGGATACCAGTATTTGCAACTAAGCATGTCGGGCGACACCTGGTCGGTACAGCAGCTAAACCGCCTCACGGTGATCTATCCCAATGGTATCTCCAACTCGGTCAAGTACAACACCCTTGGCGATGAAAAAATCATATTCCATGCGAATAGCGTTACTTTTGTGTGGGACTTTGTCCAGAACCGCGTTTCAATGTGGTGCCTCGAAGGTGTACCTCAAGTTTCCGATGTAGGTGTTGTCTCGGTCTAAGGGTGTCTGATTCTCATCATCGTCTGAACAGGTTTTTTCCTTTGGCACCTACATGCTTCACCTCGGTTTAGAAGGAATTTATGGACTGGAAAGACCTCCCTTCGAACCTATCGAGTGCAACTGCGTCGTCGTACCTCCGCCTTCAACCCCAAATACCTTGACCATTTCTCCAGCCTTCTCCATACTGCATCAACGTAGGCACGAGAATGTTGATCGAGTTTCTGGACCAGACAGTTGCAATAGCCGCATCCGCGACTACGCTCCCATCATCTACGAAATCACAGAAACCGAGCAACAAAATAGCGTCAACAGTACCACCGACAGCGCTCAGCCTCGTGTCACTACCATATATCGATATCGATTCCGGTTCAATCCTACCTGTCCTAAAGAGAGCAAACTGGACTTGATCGAATCATCAACCGTACGCAAACCACGGTTACAACACAATGTTATGGCCAATCGTTCGGCCCAGGCTCACGGGCGTCCCGTCATGCTCAATCCCGAAGCGTACTCACTATCCAACGGTCGATTAGCTGCTGTGTGGATAGAAGATTTTGAAGATACTCAAAACGAACACTCGCGGACAACCTCCCTCTTTCTCTCTTTATCGTCCAAATTCGACCCTACAATCGATTGCGATCCTCATTCTGTTGTCGACCCAACGATCGAATTACCAATTCGCACGGAGCTCGGGCTTGTGAAATTTTGCTATGTCATCCGAAGTGACGAGGAAGAGACGCCACCTCTCTACGCTTTGGCTTGTCAGTTTTGTCCCCATACTGGACGGGCGATTGTTCTGTGGGTGTCTGAGGGCATGTGTTGGGTGACGCTGTATGACTTCCTCTGCCCATAGTCTTCGGCTTAAAGCCGTTCTTTGGCCTGAACTTTGCTACAGACAGTTTGTCTTGTACTAACAACGGTTTGGGAATACAATGTAATCAAAACTTTATCTACTGCTTTCACTTCGAACCAGGTTAGGATGAATATATAACACGTAAACGGTACACCAAATTGGTGGGAGACCCATGTCCGTCCACCACAGACTCGCTGGAGCAGGTGATATTGAGTGAGAAATCATCGCATTCCAGTAGCGTAAGCAGTAGCACATAAATACCCTAAGTACGAATACATCCCTATCACCCTCTCTAAATATATATTTCTACATGACAATACAATCCTTGGACTTCTTCTTCTCCGGCTTCTCCTTCTTAGATTTCCCAGATGATTTGGCCTCGTGAAGACGCTGCTGGTGCCGGAGGTACGCTTCCTGTTCTCGGCGCGCGAGGTGCTCTTCTTCAGCTTGCAGCTGCCTAGCAAGAGCCTGACTGAAAGATAGGTGAGCCAAGGCCACGAAAGGGATAAGAAAAAAAGAACGGGAATAAATGTAAATAGAAGAAGGATATAAACACTCACTCAGACGGATCAATCCCCGCATCCACCCTATTCTGCTGTTCCAGCATCTCCATCGCCATCAACGCATCCTCCGCCGTCTGGCCCGCAAAATCACCTCCGGCCGGACTCGCTCTGAGGAAATGTGAGTCTACGAACGTCGACCATCCGCCATCGACGTCTTCCAGCTTCTCCCAGACCACGGAGGGTTCTCGCAGGAATACTTGGTCTGTGACGAGGGTGTAGAGCGCAGCGCCCTCGGGTTCATCGACTTTAAGAAGGACGGAGAGGTGGGAGTTTCGGAAGAGAGCTACGAGTTCGTTGGATTCGAGAGTGGATGCGAGTTGGAAGAGGCCGTGGTAGGTAAGTTGGGATTGGGTGTGGTCGAGGAAGTCTCGGACCGCGATGGCTACACGCAGTGGGTTGTTAAGAGAACAATCGGATTAGGAGGTGAGGATAAGAGGACGCACCATCAGCTATCTTATGCTGCTGTTCCTGAGATAAACTCGAAGAAACGGGTGGGGTTGAAGACGACGAGGATGCCACCGGCTGAACAGTTTCCGCGCTACGGCTACTGCTACCCGCCGCCTCCGCAGCAGTAACGAAAGGATTCTCTTCCTCCGGGAGGACGAATCGCCCGTTGGTCAAATGGTCGACCTCGGCCATGAGCGAGGCAGCGGAATCGTAATCCGGTGCTCGATCCAGTGCTTTGGATTCTTGGCTATCGGGATCCACTAACCATCCGTGGACGAGTTTGATTCCAACTTGCTGGAACAACTTGAGCTCCCCACCTCCGGCACCGGCGGGTCGGAAGGCTGTTGGGGATGTGAACACGGGGTTCAAGTCCATACCCTCTGGAAAGAGCAATGTGCGTTAGCCGGCCGTAGCGAGCGAAAGTAGCGGTAGCGAAGGAGCAAAGGGTGCTCACTCTGGGTATGCGGCATGATGCTCAACGCGTCCGATATATCGACTTCGGGCGACCGGAGTAGCAGAGACTCTGCGACGAGGTGGGATAGATAATCATAGGAGACCGTCTTCCGTTCCGGTGGTTCAATAACGATGTCGCCGCGCAGAATCAGGATGTTGCCTTCCTTCGAGGACAATATTACCGTGTCAGCGCTCTAGCAACGACGAGGGCCTCCTGTCGGCCATGAAGGGAGTGACGCACATATTGCTATGAAGGAGCAAGGCCTGTAGTCACGAGGAGATAAGGCGATAAGTTATATGGCACTGGATGAATGATGTAGCACGCACCCGTTGAAATTCTGCGTAATAACTTTGAACGTCTGCTTGTTATCCTTCGAACCGTACTTGACGTCCTTCAAATACCACACTTCTGCAACTGAATCTTGTACCGTAGACGCCTGGCCTTCAGAGGTCGACATTGAGGTGGATGGGCGATGGTGGGAAGAGAAGAGAGAAACAAGGTTTGGCGTGCTGGGACCAAGCAGAATAGCCCCTAAATACGGGTTATAAAGCGCTTGGCCTACCCTCGGCGTCTACTGCGACAGGCGGTGTCTGCTCGCTGCGGACACGGACACGGACACACGGCGTATTACTCAACGAGCGGAGACAGTGTTCCAATGTATTGACAAAGAGCTAATGATACATCTGGGCATGCTCCATGGCAAGCGTCCCAAGAAAGGATGGGAAGGTGGAGGAAGGAAAGCCCAACTGTTCATGAGTGAAGACTAAACACGTCTGCTAGAAGCGAAACAAATTCACGCCGAGTTAACCTGTTACTCGGGCATTCTTATCCTTGAGCCGAACGCCTGCGCGCCCCACCACGACCTCCGCGTAACTAGGAACACGCAACAACCCCTCGTCCACCTCCATCGGTACAACGCCTTGACTCTCATTGAACTGCTCCTGATTACGAAGCGGACTGGAGGATGTGCTGGTGACACACAGAACCTGAGGCTGCTTCTGCGTCTGGTGGTGCTCTTGCTCCTGTTTTTGATTCATGGCAACTTGTCCACTCCCGTTCTGGTCAGGAATCCCTCCTACTCCTCTTTCGCCATGAACACTCCTGGCACTGCCACCGACATCCACATCCACAGGCATCGCAGAGCCCAAGCCCACATTGCTCTCCAACTCCAATCTGACCCCTTCTCCATCTCTCGTACCCGGCGTACTGTACGCTTCTAACCCCGGAGCGGGATGGAGAAGAAGCGAAGGACTAGTAGTGGGTGAGGAATGGCGCCGCCTATGTACCCGTACGCTCAGCATCTTCAATTTATCCTTCTCCGACGCTCTATGCCCTCCTCTTCCTCCTCCTGCTGCCAAGAGCTCCTCGTCTACAGTAGCATCAGAGGCTGCTGTTGCTTGTGATGGTGACCCGCCGAACCTCAGCATACCAGCGTGAGGATGGTTTGGGAATGCAATGCCGCTGCTCCCTGTGTCCGCCTCCTCCGAGTCATCATCATCACAACTTGTTTCCCAAGGATTTCCGAACGAGCACGAGTCCAAGGGGTGTGCGTCACCCCACACATCGTCGGCTGCCACTGAAGCGGATTTTTTCTTCTCGCTCCTCCCAGTCCACTCCCTAGCCGGCGACATCCTCCCAGACCCAATAGGCGACAGACCTCGCCTCGGGGGTGACAGGACCGGCATATCATCGTCTTCGTGGAAGCTCCCCATCGCCGTCCTGGGATCGAGCTGAGCGACTCGATGCTGCCGCTGATGCTTTTGAGGCCGATTCGAATGCTCGTGCTGTTGGTGACGCCAATCCCGGCTTCTCGGATCCGAATTGAAGGTGAAATTTATAGAACTTGAGGTACGTGTAAGACTCCCCCACACGAAATGATCCCGGCCAAAGACATTAGCACCAACACCGGTACTGGCACTATTCTTCCTTCCCCGACGAGGGGGGCTCAAAGTTGCTTCCGTAGTCGTTGTCGTTGTCGTCCGAGACGATAGGTTCACTGTAGTCGTCTGCTGCTGATCTTGTTGTTGCCTTTGTTGGTCTCGGAATTTCGGATGTAAACCTTGCTCCTGCTCCCGGTCCCGGTGCTGGACCTCCCCCTCCCACTTCTCAAGCCTAACCACCGGATTCGAGCCCGCATCCAAAGGTTGGAAAGGAGGACTGAAGGGATTTAGACGCTTCAGAGGCCCAGGTGGATTTAGGTTGGACCCCTTCTGCACCTGCGCCGGCGGCGGGGACGGACTCAAATATCGATGATGGGGTTTGTCGTTGGTATATCCGCTGCCCCCATTGCCACCACCTCCACTTCCCCCTCCATAGGTACCACTACTAGCACCAGCAGGAACAGTGAGAGCCTGATAGCCAGAAGGCTGAGCTTGGGCTTGGGTGGGGCCGGTGATAGGGTACCCTGTCCTATCCGTCGGGTGCTTGAGATTGTACTGGTCATAGCCGTAGGGCATGGGGTTGTGATACCGAGGAGGTACCGACATTGGCGGCGGCGGTGGAAGGGTGGAATACACGCTGGGGTAGGGATAGACGGCATGGGCCATGGCACCCTCTGGGACTTGATACAACTGGTGCTGTAGGTGTTGTTGGGGTTGGTAGCGGTAGTGAGGGTAGTACTGGACGCCCACCGGGTCCTCAGGGTGGTACCGTTGTGTAGACACAAACTGCGGTAAATAGTCGCCGGAGGGCGCCTGTAGCGGTTGCTGATGCTGATGATACGAATCCCCTTCGCCACCACCGACACCATTCAGTGGAAGAGGCTGAGATGCCCTGGGTACTTGCGCTTGATGCCACCACTCCCCGACCTGACGTCCATCCACTCGAACATAGCCATTCGCAGCAGTCCGAAGCTGCACTAGCCGAGGAGGCAACGGTGGTAGTGGCTGCTGCCCCTGAGGTAGGTGCCGCGAAGGATATTGCGACTGTGTTTGACCATGCAACTGCTGAGCAACTTGAGGGTACAGAGGTGGCAGGCGAGGCGACGGCCCATGTTCATAATTACGAGCATGCCCAACGAGCTGCGGCCCTACGAACGATGGTGGCAGATTTTCAGAGCCCATCTGGTGTCGTAGAGGGTGATGTTGGGGAAGAGGTGGTGGCGGCGGTGCCGCCAATGGATAGTGATTGTTCTGGTTTTGCTTTAGCAAACTTTCGCCACCGCAGAGCCGGAGGCTAGTGTGAACGACCTGCTGGCCGTTATGTGGCCCGAAAGGCGGCCTCGGTGGATGGTTCATGGCGGCATATCCTGAGAACGGGGGTGCTTGAGCTTGCTGTTGCTGCTGTTGAGGGTAGAAGTTTTCTTGCAACATCGAAGTTGGAAAGAAAAAAGAGGGTGGAATGAACGATCAATGAGAGTTGGTGGCAAGGTAGGTGTGCGTATGCAGTCGGGGCCTGCCCGGGAAAGTGAATGAGAAAAGCTTTGAAAGTTGAAACGCGCGCGAAGGATGGTCTAAATACCTTTTGGATACCCAAACGCGTGACCACCGAGGTATAAATCGCCCTTGTAATACTAGGTCTTTGTGAGTGACACGCGAGAAGTGGCACAGGAGCAATGAGCCGCTTGTAGTCCTGGGTAGTTCCTGGACCTCGTGTCTGTGAGGACCATAAAAATTCTGCAAGGAGACAAGAAAAGGAAAGGAAAGAGAATAGTAGACCTCGACTCAACGAGGTCGTCTCGCCAGCACTGAGCCCATCTGTCTAGGGGAAAGCCATTTCACGCCTCCTGGATAACTCATGGACGGCGTGGCACATTTGAGAGACAAAGATTTGGCGCATTGCAATGGACCCCTTCACGCGAACAAAAATTCAGGGAGGCGATATCGAGTGGCATGAAATTATAAGAATCTAGCATTGTAAAATATGGAATAGCTGGCAACGAGACAGTCAGTATTTCATAGACTTTGAATCCGAGAACCAGGAACACACCAGCTCTATACGTCAACAAATTGCTCTTTCCTATTCCCAACAACCTTATACCCGCGTACCGCTTTCCTCTCCTGCCTCTGCTCCTCCTTCGTCCTGACCAAATGATCCGGTACGTTCTCCACCTCAACCAGCTCCTTCACCCGCAGAATCATACCAGCCGCTTCAGGCGTATGCCTGTGATACACGGTCTGAAAACGACGGTGCAGACCCAAAGCGAGGAGGGTGCCCTTGGCTTTGTCTCCGAGAGAAATTGCTGACCGACGGAGCGTCACTTTGAAATGTGTGTTGGGGCCGTTTTCCGGGTCTGGTGGTGGTGTTTGGGCAGACGAGGACTCCGTGGTACTTGAGGTAGCCATACACCGCATGGCTGTGGACTTTGCCCATCCTCTGGAGGAGAGCCGGAGGGCTGAGGAACGCGATGTGAGCAATGACGCCGACATGACTGTGGACAACAAAGGGTCAGGCATTATATAGGGCATGATATTTTTTTGACTTACTGATATTCTGGCCCTTCGGTCAGTCTTTTTGAGGCTACAGGTGAGCACTGCTGTTGACAACGAGCAAGAGTGTTTGACGTCGAGCCTTGCCAGAATTGGCTGGCCGGCCCTTGCCGAGAAACTTTCCCACCTCAGTGAGTGCTGAGCGCCTGTTTATGTCTTCTTTCTTCCTCTCTCACTTTCACCAACGCACACCATGAGCATGCTTGACGTGTTCTCGCCTGAAATACTGGATCTAGTGATTCGGGAGGTACGCACTCGTATGCAGCTTTCACCGGTGGTCCGTTGTCGCTGATCGAGTTTATTAGTACCAAAAGTGCGATCCCGAGCACTTTCGTGATCTGCGGCTCGTCTCAAAGGTCGTCAACGAGCTCGTCGAGCCTCTGATATTTTCGACCGTCACCTTCCATTTCATGAAGGAAGAAGAACCGAACCATGTTCCCGAGTTGCTCAAATATATAATCTCTGGTGCTAGCCCTTTCGTTCGTTGGGCGAAAGAGCTTCATATCAGAGATATGGTTCCAACTGCCGCGGACGGATGGTTGGAGCGCGATACATGGCGGGGCGAGGAACGCGAGATGATGCTCGCTTCTCAGAAGGAAGACTTGGTCCCCGCCATAAGGTCACTCATTCGAGTGCAGCATGTCGAGTGGGTTTCTATTCTCTGAGAAAACAATCTATTCGCTCATAACATAGTGTTCCTTCCTTAGATTTACGGTCGACCAGGGAGAGTCATATAAGGAACCTCTTTGTGCCGTAGCTGAGCTACCTGGGCTGCGAGACCTCGAATTAATATTCTCGCACTCCTTTGAATTTGTCAACACCGAGGTCCCTCTTGCAAGATTCTCAGAACTTCGTAGCCTCAGTCTGCGCTGTCTGGATCCCACACCTGGAATCGTCAAAGGCCTCAAACATCTCATTGCCAGCTCCCCATCGCTGACTCAGCTCACGATTAGCTGCTTATCAGCGAAACCGGATGGTGAACAGGACGGCGTCCATCAGCACTGCCTTGACCTCTGTTCTCTACTGGAGGCAACAGGTCCCCCAGCAGCTAGTCCCAGTGAGCACACTGTTAAGAACATCCCTTCCTCCTCAGTGCCCATTCAAGCCCTGTCGATTGGCGGTAGGCAAATACTATCACCCACAGTCGTCCCTTCTCTACGCTCATTGACCGCCCTCAATATCTTCAACGACCACGTCCAAATAGACCCCTTGTTTTGGAGTGCTCTTCAAAGCTCTCAAATTTACCTTCGAAAATTGACACTCATATTGATCCTCCAGCCCATTATCGACTATCTGCTTTCTTACAACGGGCTCGAAGGCATTACAATTAGTCGTTTCAGCCATGATGCTGGAATTGATCGTACAAATGAAGAACCTGTCGTACATCTGTTCTTCCACGCTGTTCTTCCAAAACACTCTGGTAGTCTACGTTTGATTGAACTTGATAATCTAGTAGAGCGGTCGTGGATTATCACCCAGTCGTATCTTCAAGGTGTTTTAGCATGCGAAATGCTCGAGTGTTTAACACTCACTTACGCCTTTCCCTGGAAAGATGAGCCGGAGTGGGAGCCTGGGCGGTTGGTCATACCATTGGTACGTCTGCCACCATTAATGTGTTTGTGTCGTTTGACCGAGTCTTTCTTAATTTCACTTAGGCTGACCTGTTCTCTGCCGTTTCCACAAACCTTCGCCGGCTTCGTACTCTCACACTCAAACAATACAATCAGCTTGACGAGTCGGAGGACTTTTTGACCTATTATATATATTGGAAAATGGCTGCAGAGCGCCTTGCTAGAGCTATCCTTCGCACTTCATGGAAGGTTGGTTTTAAATATATTTATTAGTGTATTCCGGCACTAACGTCTTCCTTTGACTTTTCAATACATCAACATTATCGCAGGTCAATAATACGGGTGCTAAACATCATCAACCTCAATTCTATCTGCATGCAGCATATCGAGGGTTTATTTGTGCCCCAGCTTTAGAAAATGGAATGCACTCCTTCAAGTTGGTTGACAGAGATCCAGATATAGAAGCACCCATCGAAGATGATGATAGTGATTCAGATAGTGATTCAGATAGCGATTAGTCTTATGTTTAATGCGAATACCCCCTCTTTCTGCTTCTGTTTCGTGAAGGTCTCGATGATCTCGCTGAACCTCGTTGACGAGGAGTGGGGCTACTGTAAATGCGCTTATACGCTACGAGCAAATGGTCCGCCAACACCTCAGGCCATCCAGCGTAGGCCGGTGACCGTCGCTCTGTGAGCGCAAGCTCGATAGACCGAGCATTGTCGCCACACTCCATCCTCACTCTCCTGCTGGTCACGAGTCTCGATCCAGAGTGTGTTCCCCTGCTTCTGCTGCACAGATTGGATCGCGATCCGAGGGTATTAGTGAGCCAGGTTTATTCCCGCTACATATCTCCCAGCCACTGACAACAGCGGACGCACTCCATTGAACATGTCCGTAGACTGGAGCACGACGAGGCTGCGTTATAGCTTCGACCTTCTTGCGTACGTCCGATGCAGTGACAAACTCGTTTCTTTCGCAAGCAGCAGGGACTACATTCATCTCCACTCCCATTGATCGTAACCCGAATTCGGGGAGGGGGGCGGTATCGTGCCAGGCGAATCGTGATGAAGACGGCTACGTTGGGATGATGAAGGATTTTATTGATGATTTGTTTTGGATTTGTTGCCCTCCAAAATGTACTCACTTGATGTTGTAGACTAGATGGAATGGGGACCCAAATTCACACATGGCGAGTATCGCCATGTCACGCCGAAGTATAAGGGTTGTGCCCGCCCCGCCATGCCTGTACACCTTTTGGCTTCGAGCGCTCATCCCATCTGCGGCTCCGGAATTTACTACGACTGCTAAAAAATTGCAGTGCAACAAACACCGGCAAGAGCGACGAGCTCTGGCAAGGACCCTGAATTCTCTTGCCTTCAGCAGTTGTCAAAAATTGCAGTGTAACACGCACCTACAACTAAAAAGCTCAGACTGAGACACGGTCTCTTGATTCTCTTGTGATTCTCTTCATGTTCTTCATTCTTTTCTTTCACATCGTCACCATAGCCTCTAAACCGCATTCATGCGGTTATCCTATTCTTTGCCCTGCATAATGTACCCAGGCTTCGAGTACGCTACAGCGCACACCAAGGTTATCTTTTGACAATCCGACTCAATCTGAGCGGGTTATCCTGGCCTCAGTCGAAGTCGATGGCTCGCATGAAATCTGCCAAGTCGTTGTCGGGATATGGGCGCACGGTGTAGTCCTTGGACCCTGCCGATCTGACGGTTTGAGATTTTGCCCCCTTAGAATGAGTCGTATCCAATGCCTGCACGAAGAGCATACATCATCATGGCAGTACAGGGCATGCGCGTGACCAACAAACAGCATGACAACCCAAATAACGCACACCATCTGCTGTCTCTTCTTTCTCCTTCCCATTCTAGGACATGAGCAACATCCTCGATATTTTATCTCTTGACATACTGGAGTTGGTGATTCGGGAGGCATGAGCTCTCCTTTCAACGCTGTCCGTTGTCACTGACCACTTCGATAGTATCAAAAATGCGATCCCGAGCACTTTCGTGACCTGCGGCTCGTGTCCAAGGTGGTCAACGAGATCATTGAGCCTTGGATCTTTTCGACAGCCAGCTTCCATTTCATGAAGGAAGCAAAACCGAACCATGTTCCCGAATTGCTCAAGCATATAATTTCCGGCAACAGCCCACATGTTCATTGGGCAGAAGAGCTTCAAATCAGAGATATGCTTCCAACTGCCGCGGACGGATGGTTAGAGTACAATCCATGGCTGGGCGAGGAACGGCAAATGATGCTCGCGTCTCAAAAGCAAGACTTAGTTTCTGCCATAAGATCACTCATTCGAGTGGAACGTGTTCAGTGCGTATTCTATTCCTCGAGGGCATAATCTAATCGCTCATGACGCTCTGTTCTCTCCTCAGATTTGAGGTCAGCTTAGGAGAGTCGTACATGGATCCTCTCTGTGCCATAGCTGAGCTACCTCGGCTGCGAGACCTCGAACTGGCGTTTTGGCACTCCTTTGATTTTGATAACGCCCAGATCCCCCTTGCAAGATTCTCGGAGCTTCGCCGCGTCAAACTGCGCAATCTGGCTCCTACGCCCGCCATCGTCAAAGGCCTCGAACGTCTCATCGCCAACTCTCCGTCTATGAGTCAGCTAACTATCATCTGCTTACCAGTTGACCCGGATGATGAAGGGGACAATGTCCGTCAGCACTGGCTTGACCTCTCTTCCGTTTTTGAGGCTGCGCTAGCCCCAGTGAATACACCGAGTCTTAGCGAGCAGACCGTTCAAAACACGGCTCCACCCTCACTGTCCATCGAGAACTTGACAGTTGCAGGTATGCAAATACTATCACCCACAGCCGTACCATATCTACGCTCCTTGACCAGTCTTTCGATCTTCAACAACTCCGTCCAGATTGACCCCTTGTTTTGGAATGCTCTGAAAACTTCCAAAGTCCACCTTCAAAAGTTGACAGTCTATCTTATCCTTCAGCCCATTATCGACTACCTTCTTTCCTACGATGGGCTTGAAGACATTATGATCAGGTATTCTGCATGTGATCCTGCGAATGAAGAACCTGTCGTATCCCGATTCTTCCTTGCTGTCCTCCCAAAGCACTGCAGCAGCCTACGCTCAATTCTACTTGATGGCTGGGCAGAACGGGCATGGATTATTACCCAGTCATATCTTCAAGGTGTTTTAGTGTGCAAAGAGCTTGAGTATTTGACGCTCATTTACCCCTTCCCTTGGAAGGACGAGCCAGAGTGGGACCCTGGGCAGTCCGCAATACCTCTGGTACGTCCGTCATTATTTATGTTGATGTCCTTTGACTAAGCCTTCTGTGGTCTCGCCCAGGCTGACTTGTTCTCTGCCATTTCGACGAACCTTCTGCGACTTCATACTCTCACACTCAACCACTACTACAGCCAGCCTGACGGGAGCCAGCCAGGGCCCAGACGCGGCTACTCTTTCGGGATCCGGTCGTATTTAGAAGAGGCTGCAAAGCGTTTTGCTAAGGCCATCCTTCGCACTTCATGGAAGGTTGGTTTTAATATCTTTTTAATGTGTTTTGCTGCTAACGTCTTTCCATGGTTTCTTCATATATCAATACTATTACAGGTTAATGGCGATGTTATACATCAACCTCAATTCTCTCTGGACGCAGCAAGGCAAGAGTTCATTTGTGCACCGGCTTCAGAAAATGGGGTGTACTGCTTCAAGTTAGCGGGTGAATGCACGCAAACACTCAGCGAAGACGATGATGATGATTCGGATGGGGATCAGTCTAGCTGATGGTGTCGTGTCTACGCAATCTTCTACCTATTTACTTATATGGTTTGTCAGAAAATTAGATGCTTGAAGTAATCGAAGGCTCTTATTGTACTGGTGAATGCAGTTAGAACAGGGTCGCGTGGTGGGTGCGCACATGAATTCCTTGTTCAGATCGAAGGCCAGAGATATGAGACACCCTGCGTACAATTGCCCACGGTCAAGTACTATTGAAGTAATAGAAGGCGGCCGCGATGGCTCCTGAACAGAGGTCGTCAGTTCTATCCCAGCATCCTAAAAGAAATGGCAAAACATTCTGAGCACTTCATGGAAGGTCATTTTTGAACGTCTTTTCTGTCCCGTTCTACTAGTAGTGTTGATGCTTCCTGAATGCAGCGGGACGGGGATATATTTGTGTACCAGCTTCGGAGGGTGGATTGTATCGTTTCAAGCTAGTTGATGGAGATATTAGACCTAGCTTCAGACGAGGAATAGATAAGAGTTCGTACCGTGGTATGGATCCAAATAGGGGGAAAATAGAATCAGAATAAACTCATACTCTGTTGTTTGAGCTAGACGGAGTGTCCTGGGTCCGTTGTTGCATCGAGACATGGCACTGGCGGTGGTCAGTGATGCGATCACAAGACAAGACGCGTCCATCAAAGTTCGTTCCATGCTTTGTCCCTCTACCACAAATCCTTTATTTCATTCCGCTTTCGTCCCTTGGAATCACTACGTATCCATCCGTCAGTCTCTGCTCGGGAGTCATAGCTAAGACTCGATGCGCCAACTCCCTAAAGAAATCCAACTCCTCGTAATTGGGGAGCTCGACGTCCTGGACCTCATCCATCTCCAACAGGTCTGTCTGACACCTTTCTCAGTGTTAGATCTACTGAAACGCGTATTTCATACAATTAGACATGTAAATCCTTCCATATTCTGACCGAACGGTCAGTCACCGTCTGGCGCCGCTGCCTAATCCGCCAATCCCTGCAAAACGTCGTGTTCTGGCCGACCTACAAGGACCTCTCCACACCTGCTGAATTCAAACACGCTTGCCTAAAATCTCTACGCTTCATGCGAGTATATGAAAACGCGTTAGCCAAGGGTCAAAGCATACCTACGACCAAGACCGGACTCAAATTCCCTCCGGGCATTTTGCGCGACAATATTGCGGATAGCTATTTGGTTTCTGGCGGTCGATTTCTCTTCACCTTCGAACCTACGTGGTTGTCGTTATGGGATTTACAAGCCACGGACGAGGAAGGTCGTCCGACACACCTGCTGCGCAAACTCATTATGGATTACGATGCTATTATCTACATCGGCACGGTTGAGCTCAATAAGATTCGAATAATCATCGAGGCGAGGAGTTTGGCACCTGTTGGGGTTACTGCGTCGTACGTTCCTCTCTACCCCTTCTTCTCTTCTCTTTGGACAGATTTCTTACATTCTCTCGATACCACAGTGTGGCCCTTTCCCCACAAGAGGAAATCCAGATGTACGAAGTCCACGAAGTAACCTACCACCCTACCAGCTCTACGTTCACCGCGGAAACCCTCGGCCACCTCTCAATCATCTGTCCACGAGGCTCAGCAACGCTGCACCACGCCATCGAGAACAAATCCGTGTTCCACATCCGTGGGACGACGCTGGTGTGGGATGTACTCCGGAACGAAGTGGCTGGGTGGGCGATGAGACCGTTGGAAAGTATCGGGATTGGGAATGTGCGTTTGTCCACTGTCTCCTTGTTCTGTAGAGCTCGCGCTGATTGATTCGCTCTCTCTTTCGGGGATACCTACAACAGCTCTTCGCGAACCAAGGATTCATATTATATATCTACCCAGATGGCATTCAAGGCGTCGAAGCTCTCCCTCTGCACCCTTTCGAAGGGAGCTACGTCTACCTATCATCGTTTTCCTCCACATATATCGATTCTTGCTTTTCGCTCTTCCACAAAACCAATGAGTCCAAATCCCAATCCCAATCTGACGGTTCGTCGCTTACCACTGGCGGGATGGGAGATTCCTACGGGGCAGTGGTGGGCATATGGGGTCCGGATACGTTTGATCTGATTACAGAGCAGACGAAGACGGTGGTGTACGCTCTTCAGAAAGTTGCGAATGTGCAGGCCGAGGACCTGCCTCCTACTCCTACCACCAATGTCGCTAACCCTGGCACCAACGCCACCATAAATACCACGACGACCACGACGAATACCAATACGACTAACACCACGAATAATGCCCACAGTGGCACCACCACCAGCCCAAATGTATTCGAAATCCACCGGTACCAGCTAACCCTAACCCCCTCGAACCCGCTCAAGAGTAGCCTGACGCATATTGAAACTTGGGTGAAGCCCTCCACAGTTTTACCTCGTACCCCACCGGTTGGGTACCACCTCGTGCCTAATTCACATCAGCTCTGTGGTGGAAGTGGAGGCAGAGGTGAAAGGATGGCGACGATGTGGTCGGAAGAGAGGAGAACTGCGGAGGAGGAGCTGACTGGGGCCGTATATGTTAGTGTTGTAGGGTTGGGCGTGTCGGCAGGGTCAACACGCACTCCCGTATCCGCATTTACTCCGACGTCTACGTCGGCGTCGGCATTAACGTCGGCACCGACACCAGCACCGGGACCAGCGAAGAAAACAGAAATTAAACTCGTCAAACTCCAACTCCGCGACAGTGAGGAGGCGGGAACGGGGATGTTGTGTGTTAGTGGGGACTTGTGCCCTGTCAGCGGGCGAGCGGCGATTCATTGGGAGACGGAGGAGGGGATGTCGAACGTGACGCTGTTCGATGTCTAAAGAGCTCCAAATTTTCGAATGGAGCTTGGCGGCGGTTGCGATTTTTTTCCCTTAGTGCTCCAGTACCAGCGGGGAAGGTTGCGCATGGCCCGACTGCGACTCTCGGTGTCCAACTCCATCTGTACGCGTCGAACACTATGCCCTTCAGCAGCGAATACGGTACGGGTACAGCCACCGAGCAATCGACTCCCTTTCATTCCTTGAACATGTCGGTGGAAGGGTAGAATTGCTAGGGTGCTCCATCTATGTGAGTGTTACTTCCCCTCCCCCCTTTCTCTCTCTCTGTTCGCTCGTTCACTCAGAACCGTGAGCTAAATATATGCATGCCTCTTTGATTGCTCCAGATTGCGCATACTCGGCTCCAGACCGGGGAAGGGTGCCTTGCCCCTCAATGATAAGACGCTTACCTCCGTTGTGCCCTTCAATTTTCAAGCCTGGAGTTCTCCGAACAGCAACGTCAAGAACAGATACAGAAGAGATGAAGGATTGTCTGATGGTCCTAGTATCGTGTACTTCCTTGGCCTTGGTGACGATCGACGAGCGCTCTTTTGCGCGGTTAGATTCGTATTTCTGTGTGGCCTTTCGCTTTATCTACCCACAATGTTCATAACTTGAAACTCGGAGTACGCTCAGAGCAAATGGCTGAGCGCCATAAATTGTTTGGATTTGATCGTGTTGGCAAACAAGCTATAATTCATCAACCGCAACCGCAGTTCTGAGTCGCGTCGCGTCACCTGGCACCGCTATCCGTAATACCAGGTTATCTCCACTACTACGAAGCTCTAATGCGACACCTACCTTTGGAACTCCAGCTCTTGGTAATCGAGAACCTTGGTCCTAAGGATATTTTTTCGCTCCAACTGGTACGTGAAATGGATAGTTGTACGTACTCGCTGTGTCGACTCACGCTGACTCGGAATGTCCTGAATCCTCTAGACATGCAAATCCTTTCATGGTCTGATCGAAACCTCAGCGGAGCTCGTATGGAAGCGCTGCCTGCAAAACCACTGCCGTCAAAATGAATTATTTCAAGCTAGCTTCAAAGACCTTCGCGACGCGTCCGAATTTAAGGATGCCTGCACGTCCTCGCTGCGGCTTCTAAAGAACTACCAGGATGCCTTGGCCAACAACAAGGCCGTGCTGCCGACTCCGCAAATTAGCAGAGAGTTACTTCGGTTTACGGAACCCACTGGGGAGGCAAATATACACGACATATACCTCATGCCTGGAGGTCGATATCTCGTCACGTTCCAGCAGCTCAAGTGGCTCTCTGTTTGGGACCTGCGCCAACCCAGCCCTCCTCCCTCCACGTCATCACCTGAAAATGATGACCAGCTTGAAGGGTTTCGACCCACCCTGCTGCTTCGCCATAACATTGCGCCATTTGACAGCCTGGCGTATATTGACTCTTGCGTAGACGGCAACACAGTTCGCTTCCTCATCAAGCAGCTTTGCGAGGTCCCAGAAGAAATTTCATCTGCGTAAGTTGTAATTGCGAATTTCCATCTCGTTTTGATTACTCATCCTGTTAAAAGACTCAATCTCGATACATCCGAAGGGGTTCCCACTTATGACCTCCTCCAGCTCAGCACACAGGACGGCAACGTATCAATCGAACGACTGGGTCGTCTCATTATCGTTTATCCGGAGGTTAAATATAGCCTTGCCCTCTCCGAGAGCGAGATTCTCTTTCAAACGGAGGACGCGACAATGATATGGGACGCCAGCCAAAGCCAAGCCTCTGTCTGGCTTATCGATATCGAAGACACACCCGAGATTTGTGGAGTAAGTCAGTGCTCTGTTAAGCTACTTTCGCCGCTCTAACCATCAAATCATTCGATAGGTCTTCACTTTCTCGAATCACGTCCTCTATATCACTGCTAAAGGTGTGTATGGAGTCGAAAGACCCCCTTCTCAGCCTATTGGCGAAGACTGGATTGTATTGCCCACGTCAGTGGAACCACGAGCCGCAGCCACACTCCGTCCATCCTTCTTCATCCCTCACGAACTCGAACATACGATCGATTCCGGGGACCAGGTTTCTGGACCAAATGTCTGCAATCCCCGCTTTCGCGAGCACCATGAGGAGGTTTTCTACGAAATCACAGAGTTCGAACCGCTCATGGACGTTGATGGCAAAGTCACCACGAAGAGCAAGCAAACACGCGACCCGATTTCAGTATATCGGTATCTATTCACCTTCGACTCCAGTCACCCTGAAAAGAGCACCTTGAAGTTGACAGAATCGGCGGCGGTGTCTCGACCACCGGGTTCCAGCCCGAAATCTTTACCACCCGGAGCCGAAGTCGAACTAGCTCCGGGTCCGTACCAGTACTCGGACTGTCGCCTGGGGTGTATATGGATGGAAGACATTGGGAGCGAGGGCGACGGCTGGATAGCAAAGTCGCTATATTTTTCGTTGTCCTCTCCTTTCGAGCGGGTTTCTTGGCCCATGCAAGTGCACGCGCCCACTTTATTGGGTCCTAAAACCAGAAGCAAGTTGAGACTTACCAGTACCCTCAAACCAACTTTTCTCCAAGTTACGCAGCTTAAACTGGTGAAATTTTGGGATAGTCCTTCATGCGAGGATGATGATGCTGAGGCGGTAATGGCTTGCGAGTTCTGTCCGAGTACGGGTCGCGTAGCTATTCTCTCGGAAGCGGACAGTGGGACGTGGGTGACTATGTTTGACTTGCTCGGGTCTTAGCTTCATTGAAATCAATGTACTTTTTTACTCAATAAATGGATTTGGTATTTGGAGCGTTGCCATCGGGTGAGGAATTTGAAGAATCAATATTCATTTTTCAAGAGACTACAACTCACTCCATGTAACGTCACTACTGTAAATAAATGCATCACAGTTTTCAAAACGCTTAAGCAAGAAAATCATACAGAGTTACTTGTGTGACCCCCACATTGGCGTTCTCCCAGAGAACAGCCACTCTCCCCGTATGGGGACAAAACTCACAAGTCAAAGCATTTAGTGGGTCTTCATACTCCTCTGTATCACTATCTTCTTCAACCGGGTCCGGCTTGTCCCAAAATCTTACAAGTTGCAAGTCTCTGGGATCTGGGACGACTGTCGATGAGCCCTCTGAGCCGGAAAAGGCCAATTTCGCAGAGGCTGGGTCGAATCGGGAAGATAATGAGAAAAAGATGGAGGTCGTGGACCACTCGGCGTATTCCTCATCTTCGGCTTCTTCGGCCCAGATCGCGCCTAGACGGCCATTGAAATGCTGGTATGGGTGGAGATGGAGGATATGGGGAGTTTCAGGCGGTTGCTCGGTTTGCGGTCTGCACACTGTCGACGCTTCGATCAGGTCCAAGCTACTCTTCGCGGGGTTAGAAGAGTTGAAGTGGAAGTGATATCGGTATATAGTTTTGATGACGGGTTCGGGGCCGTATGGGTCCCCATTTGATTCTTCGGTTTCTATGATCTCGTAGATGAGGGATGTTTGGTAGTCGCGGAAGTGCGGATTGCAGCTGTCTGGCCCTGATGTTCTCTTGATGTTTACATGTTTGCGTTGATGTGGAAGAAACAAGAATGGAGTCAGGGTGTTGACATCTGGCGATGGGAGGGGAATACAGTCTCGTTCGGTCGGCTGGAACGGAGGCTGTTCCACACCAAACACACCTTCCTCCCCAATGTAGAACACATAGTTCGAAAAAGAGAAGACCTGTTCAAAGATAGTGACGGTATGAGAAACGTTAACCAGGAATTTGGATACCAACTTACATCGAAGACGTTATCTATGCCCTGGAGGCGCCAGGTCGAAGCCTGGTGCCGGACAAAGTCCCATGTAAGGGTGCAGTTACTCGAATGAAGGATGATGTTTTCTTCGGACATTGTGTTGAATTTGATCCACCCAGGGCTGCCTTCAAGATGAATAATGGTGAGATAGCCTAACCGTTCGGCCAGCCAAGTGCTGTCCGTCAAGGTCAGTTGCAAGTACTCGTATGCCGATACATTTTGACTGTTTGATTCCTCTATGCTGACGGCACGAAGAGCTAGTCAGTAGAATAATTCTTCAAGACAGGGGAGAAAACTCACAAGGGGACCGTATCCTGACTCGCTGGGAGTTCTGGTTGCACTTTAAGAAGAAACCGAATCTTTGTAGTATCAACCACCGAGTCAATGTACACCACCCCATCAAACCCCTCTATGCCGTGCCGCAGCATCAACTTCGGACGGAATACATGTTCTTCAAGCTCGTCTTCTGAAGAGAGTGAAGGCGCTTCGGAATGCCTTAAATCCCAGATGGAAAGCCACTTTGGCTGATGGAAGGTAGCGAGAAAGCGGCCGCCTGGGACCAAGTAAAGCTCGCTAAAGGTAGCTGAATCTAGATCCTCTGGGAACGAGATCAATGTCTGGGTGACTTCTGGAGCACCTAAAACGCCCCGCTGCTTTTCCAGAGCGAACTTATAGGCGTTGAGTACGCGATGTGATGCTGTCGCAGCGTCCTTGAACTCGGATGCCGATGAAAGACCCTGGAAGGTCGGCCAGAACAGTTCATTTTGATAGCATTGCTGGCGCAAGCAATTTCTCCATATTCTTTTGCTTGACCTCTCGATAAGAAGGTGGTTGTGTTTGCAGGTCTATAGACGATATGGCAATAACACAACGAAAAAGTTGAGCTTGCTTACCAATTGGAGGTGGAGGATATCAATAGGCCCAAGATATTCAATGATTAGTAGTTGGAGTTCGGAGGGAAGCTGGTGCATAGGTTGGCTGCAGACTGAGACTGAGTTGTGAACGAAGAGTTGGTTGGAAATAGTCGTGCCCGCATTGTTTGTATTTGACGATGATGCCAAACACGGTGCTTACGGGCCCCGGTCCCGGCCCCTAGTACTGTACTAAAACAATCAATTCGTCACTTGGTGTGACGCGTGACAGGCGCGACGAAGTCGATTTTTCGTCAAAAGGGGGCCCCGGCCGCGACTTTCTGAGATTTTCGTCACTTATAGGCGCCGTAGGCGCCGGAAATTTGACTATTTTTAGCAGGTACGGGGGCGATTTCGTCAATCTGGGAGGTGACCCGTGACAGCCGTGACATTTCGTCAAATCAGAGGGGTCTGTGACGCGTGACCGCCGAATTGATTGTTTTAGTACAGTACTTCACTTGAGTCAGTGAGCCGGTAGTCACATTCACCGTTTATTTGAATCTTTCCTTTAATCTACTCCCTTGTTGCCATGGATCAACCTCGCGATCGAGGCAAAAGCATTTCTCTTCGTCTATCCTTTCCACCTGAACTTGTCGAAAAAGTTCTTGATGAACTTGCACAAAGGAATGAAACCGGAGCACTCGTAAAGGATGCCGAAGAAAACTTGAAGAAATGCGCTTTGGTCAACTGGGCCTTTCTATACAGCTCTCAGCAGCGCATATTCTATCATGTTGATCTTCCTTCCCACCAGCACTACCTCTCCATATCAAACGCAGTCCGGAATTCTCCCCGCATCGCAAGCCTGGTTCAGTCACTGAGCCTCTTCTGTAAGGATGATCTGAGCGTCGAAGGTATGTTTTTGTGTCCTTCTATATTTGAAACTTGGGGTCGATGCTGTTTTTAGAGATCGGCCACTATGAAGCCCTGCTTCAGTGCCAGAACTTGGTCCGATTATCTATGCGGGCGCCCATCCGGAGCCCCCCTCGCCTTGGAGTTCTACGGTAGACTGCTAGCCCTTCCAGCACTCAAGACAGTACACCTAATCGAGATGGATTTCTTTCCCATTCGTCTGCTCAGAGGTTGCGTTGCATTGGAATCGCTGGACTTCAATGAATGCTGGTCGGTGGACCTGTCAGGGGTAGGGGGAGCTCAACCAAATGCAGGAGTAGGATTGCCGTGGATGGTTCCACGAGAGATTTCCTTGTCCGAATTCGGGCTTGGGATTGAGGGTGCCGATCCCGATGACTTTGTGGAGTGGTTACTCAGCCCAGAGTCCTTCTTGAGGCTCCATAATCTTCAAAGATTTACGGCGATTTTGAGGCACCGCGCAAAGCCATTCCAAGACATTATAAACTTCACCAAAAATCTCGAACATCTATCGCTCTATCCTGATGAGCGCCGTGAGTTGCACAGACCAAATATACACCTGTTAGCATACTCATAGTTGCTATGGACACCTTTTCCCCGAACAGTCGCCCGTTGGCTCGACTTCAAACCTTTAACCCGCCTCAAACATCTCAGACTCCACCTCTGTACAGTCGCGGGTCATGGAACCATCTCCGTCGATCACCTTCCATCAATCCTCCAATCCGCTTTGGGCCTACTACCCTCCCTCGGAGTTCTTACAATTCGCTGTTGGGACCGTCAAGACTGGAGCCACTTCCGGCCGATGAAGTTTACTATGCGTGAACGGTGGAAAAGAGTTGACGATGCGTTTCGGGCAGTGCATTTACCTGCACTTCGGAAGGTTTATATTGATGTTCGGTGGGGTCAAGACGAAACGGATCCCCTCGGTATCATTCATGAAGAAGTATCATATCTACGCTCGCAGAAGGGTCTTCTTGAGCTGACGAGCTCACGAATCTAGTTGCCGTCACCTGGGTATGAAGAGGCAGGATGTGGGTTGATCCTTAAAACTGGGTTGATTGGCAGGAATTGTTGCGATATATAAGGAAACACTAGTAGCAGACATTCATTGAAGTTGCGCGAATCAAAATCTCTTTCAATTCTCTACCTATCGTGAGCTTTGTCAATTCTGCGAAATCGTACGAGTGAAGACAGCTCACAGTTAGAATGTAGTTCCATAGCTCGTCCTCTCCTACAAACAGGGTTTATCAATGACAATGGCTAGGGAATGGGCAACACCGTAAACTCACCTAGAGTTTTGGGCTGATACCTCAATAGGGCACATTTGTTGTCCTCGGTTAGAGTCCAGTAGAATGGTGACCTCGGAGCGTCACGCAGCAGGAATGGCTTCCACTTCTCGCACAATTTTCGAGCACGGGGTTGGAGTTGAAATAGACGATCGCCTGGGATAGCTCCAGGTGTATCGTCCTTGCTGATTTTATGGAATAGATATGGAACGTTTTTCCTCTGATTAGGAGACGATACGAGTAAGAAATGAGGAGTCAGTCAAAACAAGAGTTGAAATAAATGTAAGTGAGGTGACTCACAATTAGCACTTCGATATTCGAGTATCGGCTTAAATCAATCGCCTCCATCTTGTTCATCGTGGCATCCAGCTCCCGGCATTGCTTCATGGTGGCACCGAAAGCGTTTTGCCAACAATTCGCTCGGAGGGATTCTTCGATTTCTGTGGCAAAGTCTGTCAGGGAGCTACAGCTGGTCGTCCCCAGCTCCCGGCTTTCGAGAAGCCTCCAATCCGACCTCAGCTGCGGTAGACGATTATTCTCCGCCGAAATCTGAACCTCTTCAAGCGCCTGGAATAGGTTCCCATCGACCGGAGAGCTCAAGTCGACCGTTCTCGATCGAACCATTGCCATGAGGCCAGCAGCGTCGATTCGCTTGCGGAAGAGCAAGTGGCCCTTGTTGTAGACTGTGAGCGACTTCAGGTTCGGAAGAATGGGGCTGGGCAGCCCATTGGGATAGAGGATGAGTCCATCGAAGGATGGTAGAAGGGGAAGGTTCAAATGAGTGACGTTGGGAGTAAGAAAAAGGAGCTCGTGGAATGGCGTCTGGTCCACAAGAAGGAAGCCGCTGAAGCTCAGCCGTCTCAATGATTCGGAGCATCCAGACCTTAAGATCATCGCCATAACAGACCGCGAGATCCGAAGGGCGCCCAATGTTGCTGTTATGTACAGCTCCGCGAGTGAGGGGAGGATTAGCTTGTCCAAATTCGCGATCAGGATGGCTACCGCGCCACTGTCGCCCCTTGCCGTGTACTCAACGTCCAATACTTCAATCCTGGGGAGAGTGAGCCGTAAACCCGCTGCTGATTCCGAAGTGGATGGAAGTTGTAGATGGGAGCACTTCAGAATCTTCAAATTTGACGGCCCGGAATCGACCAGAGTTTGACAAAGCTGTCCTCCTTGAAACTCGTTGATTGTGTCGATTTCTACCCTTTCAAGACGTGACCATGGCAATCCTAGATTGAGGATAGCCGCACTGGGAGACACAATCGTGGCATTTGCAAGCTGAAACTCTCGCAGCGATGGGGCATCCGAAAAGCAAGTGATATTGACCTCCCGGTATCGCCTTCTATACACCGGATTGGGATCGGCCGAAACGTGGTATGTTCCGATCTCTAGCTTTTTGAGCGCGGAGAGTTTGCCCTGGATAAAGAGCAGCGGCTGCTGTGTGAAAGCGTCGACGGGAAGAGAGAGCCTTGAGACAACTTCCCAGCGATGGCACTGGTCAGTGAGTAGTCGAAGGTTCTCTCGTGCTTGAGTTTTCACCGACGTTTTGGGTGAGTCCCATATGTCCTGTGAGATCTCAAAGCTGAAAGTGATCGGAAGGCCGCCTGAACGGGAGAGGTAGAGCTTGATCTCGCTGGCGTTGCGCACCAGCCTTGGTACCGAGTTACTAGGATTTTGATGGGCCGCACAAATTCGCGGCAACTCCGTCCACAGAGGGCAGCAAGTGATCGCCGCCGATCGCCATTGTCTCGATACACTGCACAATGCACGTAGACCGACATCTAAGGGCCGACTGGAGCCCTGTCGACTCCGAACGACAAAGGCAAAAATTCTTTGCCAGAGCTCGAGAGGGATGATTCGGGTATTGGAAAGAATAGCTTGATGAAAGGGTATATATTTCTGGTGCTTCCGAACAGATTTAGGAAGTTTCGGACTATGAGTCGAGTTGATCAAGTCGGTGAATGATTGGCCTGTAAGGCGATGGAATTCAGACTCAAGTTGCTGAAGCACCGTAATGATCCTAGAGCGTTGATCTTCGGATGGAGGTGCATTGTGTTTCAAGAGGGATTTGACCATCTTTTTGTGTTTTCCGTCCATATTTTCCGATCGAAGAATCGAGTTTCGGGGTCGCTGTCGTATGATCAGGGTGCCCAGCGTCAGAGAGACACTGACTATGGGCCTACGTACCTAAGACGGTGTATCTCAACAAGGTAAGGGAATTAGTGCGGTGACCGTCTTTGGCACATTGTATTGAAAGCCAACGAGAATATCACGTTGTCGATGCGATGATTCACCGGTGCGCAGCATCATCAAAGGACCGGATAGGCAATGGTACTCAGAAAAGTGAATAAGGCCATGTAGAACTTCATGGTGAATTGCATTGGTGAGGTCGGAGGTCAAGAATCAGGGCGAGACCGTGGCCCAGTTTGTTCTTCGGTGATTAGCGCCCCGGGAGCCGCGGTCGCACATGAGATCATAGGTTATTCTTCGTGTTCTGTCGATTGCTGCTACATAGCGGAGATCTCTATATGTTCCTGGCGGACGCTCACAAACTCCGACAGAGTTTTTCTCATGCAACTCCGTGTGACATCTTACTGTCTTCAATTTCTTCAGGACCTGGGATTATACTCGGCCTCCGAGACAAAGAGGTCTTCAAATGGAAGATGTGCCAGCTTGACGTGAAGTTGATGTCAGTGGTTGCGGAGATTCTGAAGATGCGCTCAATATAGTATACACTCAAACCAGAAGACTCGACGCATGGTCATAGTCCGCGCCGTGATGGTTCGGTCGATTCTTCATCCACTTCTCTTTGTTATGTATTCAGACAATTTTGCTGACGTCCCCGGTCATTGAGAGTACCTAAGCTGCCGTTTTTTGATCCTCCGCGAATTGTTCCTGCCAGTCTCACGCCGTCCTTCGTCACCAGGGGTTGGCAGGCACGATTTCATTGCCCTGTGAATCCAGATAATTCTCGGCTTCGGTCAACAGACACTAAGGGTTCAACTTTATCAGAACTTTTGAACGGGTAAGTTCCTCCGTATAACATCGTCAGATGCTGTAACACAGGGGCGTCAGCCAAGCAGTCCTTGACTTTTTTCTGATATAGGAACACCTGATGCAGGATAAACACCCTGAAGTACCTGTGCCTTAGAACAGTCGTCAGGTCCGGTTAAACGGCAGATTTGAGACCGTACGACAGGGCGAAGATCTGGCGACCTTTGAATGTCTCTGTCAACAAAGGAAACAAATTATTCCGAAAAGACAGATCGTTTCTTGACGGCTCTAGTCACTCTGAATGAAGAAGGCCAAGTCCTTTTATTAGACGTGACGACGACCGCCGGCCCCCTAGAATAGTAGCGAAAGCCGCTGGATATGTTTAAGATTCGTGCAAATTTTGTTGAGGGGCTTTTCGAACCGTAGTCAAGGTTTCCAGTGGGGTGAGCTTGCATCGTGGCGGTGGGCTTAGGGCACTGTGCATGTGGTCCATCCGAAGCTGGAAACCCTCATTCCGCTTTTGGAAAGATACCCTCCCCGACTTTACTGGTTCCACCGTCTTTGGATCTTAGAGAAACATTCGAAAACATGCATCTCCCGATGCTATTTAGACGAGTCGATTCTGTTCCTCCACTCGTTCTCTCTTGCTTGCTTCCCCGACCATCCTAACGATTTTGGGCCGGGATGGGTGCTACTTGGTAGGTTTTCGCTTGAAAAGGACTGTTTGACAAGAGGGTTCATCCAATCGTGGCTTGAGAATGCTTCTTCCGTCCCCTCAATAGCTAGGTTTGACTAATTTAGGAGCCAGAAAGTTCTTCGTGCCAGAATTAGCGCCATCAACAGGGGTCGTATTTCCAACGTGCGTCCCCCACGAGTCAAACGTTCGTCAGTATACGCATGCACTAATGAGGAGACAAGCGTAGTAATACGTAGGTCTAAGAAAGTCAATCTCAAGCCTTGAGCCATCGTCCTGACGTCGACGGCGTCTTCATCATTATGACCCGGAGACCAGACTCCAGGGAGACCGGGCCTTCAGCCTCATCTCTTGCCTACGAAGATTATTCCACTCTCCAAGTCGCTCTGGCACCTTGCTTGCCTTCTCGGTTCGCTGCTTGGACTTTGAAGCACCAAGCAAGAGTGAACGAGGGACGGAGCCTGCTGCCCAAGGTCTCGGCTCGGAGCACAGCTTGCCTGATATGGAAGTCGAGATCATGGACGCCAAGGGAGAAACGACATTTTTGATCGAAGCCAGCGACAGCAGCGACCAGCCCTTTTACGCTCACTCAATGGTTCTCCTGCCTTAAGTACAGCCCAATCCGTGAAGCTGGAGTCGATACCTCTTGTCCCTCTATCTCGGCTATCTAGATCTAGAACACCAAGACCACACCCTCTACAACCAGGATTCGTCATGAAGTTCAGGTGCATTTTCATTCTCTTGCTCCTTCCCCGGCGTTACCTTACCAATTTCATGTAGCTCGTCGTTGAAATTCAACGCCATAGCTGAATGGTGGGACGAATACATTGCGTGAGTCTACGCCCGTCAACCATATGAATAGCCCTAACCTATGGACAAAGTTATGATGCGCTGAAAAAGTATATATATCAACTCGAGAAGCAACAGGTCAACCGCGAGCAAATCGTACCCCTTGACATCGAAGCGGGCGAACATTCGTCTCTCCTTGGAGGACACGACGCGTCTGCAACGGATGCAGTCTTTGTCCCTCTATTGGACCAGGAATTGAAGAAGATTACACTCTTCTACGAGCTGCAGGAAAAGGAATTCTTCGAAGAGTTGGAGGAGTTGGAGGAGGCCATTAAGAAGCAGGAAGAGGCTGACATAACGGGCGAAGATCGTTATGCGGACTATGAAGATATGGACCCCGATGACGATGACGACGAAAGCATATCTCGAAGCCCCGACGTTCGCCGGGCTCACGCCTCGAGTTCTGTAGGCCCGTTCCGCAGAGCCACGATACGTGCGTTTGCTGCGGCTTTCTTACCGACATCTGTGCTCAAGCATCATTCTAGGAGGTGTTACGCCTCGCCGCTATAGTCTCTCGTCAAACGACGAAGACATGGAAGCTTCGGGTCGTACACACAGCAAAGGCCCAATGACAAAGCTCTCAAACACCCTCCATTCTCTACGGGACAGTTTCTCGTCTGCAAACGGGGGTGATCGTACAATTTGGACTTCACGAAGCGACTACGCCTACGATACAAGACTGCTATTTAAGCGCCGTATCACGAACCTTTATATCCAGTTCACGAACCTCAGGTCCTATGTCGAAATCAACTATTCTGGATTCCGGAAGATCATTAAGAAGTGAGTGCAGAATTCGCCACGTTTGCTAGGTCCAGATACTAATCGTTCGCTTATTCCTCAGGTATGACAAGGTCACCTACTCTGAGGTACGTCATTCGCGTATGAAGCAGGTGGATTGTCTCTGATGTCCCACAGCTCAAGGACCGGTACCTGTACGAGGTCGTTGAGCGCGCTTTACCTTTCACCCAACCGTCGAAAGACAAGGTTAATCATGGAATTAACGCGCTCGTGGACCTTTACAGCAAATGCGTGACCCGCGGGGACCGGAGTCTCGCCAAAGAGCAGCTCAGGTTGCACCAGCGTGAAAACATCGCTTGGGAACGAGATACAGTGTGGAGACAGATGATTGGGCAAGAACGACGTGGAGAAGGTGTAATTACTGAGGGCGCGACCCTTGTCAAGCCGGAGGAGCCCCCTGTGATTAGTTTCGAGACGCCTGCTGGACAGTTCAAGATAACCAAGAGGAAAATGCGGTTCTTGTTCTCCATTATCGCCTTTTTTATCATGGTGAACCTGAAGATGGTGGAAGGCAAAGAAGCTAACAGCTGCATTGCCATTTTAACGTTCTGCACGATCCTTTGGGCCACCGAGGTGCGTTACCTTGCCCTAGCTTACTTTTTCATGATGCTAACGTTGATCGTAAAGGCTATTCCACTGTTCGTGACGTCAATGTTTGTGCCTCTGTTGCTGGTTCTGTTCAGGGTCATCCGCAAAGAAGTCGAACCTGGCCTCTATCACCGTCTGTCAACGCATGAAGCCACTGCGTAAGCCAACACATTCTCGCCGTCCGTCCTTTACCACTAACCTCTCTATCCCTTAGATATGTCTTCTCTATCATGTTCTCTCCAACCATTATGCTTCTCATCGGCGGCTTCACCATCTCTTCGGCTCTCAGCAAGACCAATATTGATCGCGTGATTTTCACCCGTGTTCTCTGGCTTGCTGGCTCGAAGCCAAAGACAGTTCTCCTGGCGTTCATGTTTGTCTCTTGCTTTGCCAGTATGCTGATCAGGTATGAATCTTCGCAGCCCTCTTCGGAGTATCGCTGACATCAACAACAGTAATGTTGCTGCCCCAACGTTATGTTTCGCTCTTGTCCGGGTAGGTTCAAGTCATCAAGGTCTAGCCACCTTATCGCTGACAACAATTCAATAGCCAATCCTACGGACCTTGCCGCCAAAGTCGGCCTTCGGTCCTTGCCTGATCGTGAGTCTTCGTGAACTGACCTTCCTGGACTCGTGTGCTGACAAACGATCTCGCTACTTTAACCTCGGCACCACTGCAGCTCGCTATCGCTCTTGCCGCCAATATTGGAGGCCAGAGCTCCCCAATTTCGTCGCCCCAGAACCTTATCGCTATTGGGGATATGGACCCAACGCTCGACTGGTCAAAGTGGTTTGCAGTAGCATTGCCTGTCTCGGCTATATCCATTGTCTTGATATGGCTCCTCCTTCTCGTTTCGTATGACCCAGCTCGATCTCCGGATGGGGAGGGCGAGATCGAGATTCGTGGCATCCGCCCGACGAGGGAGCCTTTCACCTTGAAGCAATATTGGGTATCATTCATTTGCATCGTCACAATTGCCCTGTGGTGCATTGAGCACGAGATCGAAGACTATGTCGGGGATATGGGTGTTATTGCCCTTCTTCCTATTGTGGCATTTTTCTCTACCGGCGTCTTGAAGAAGGTAAGTTTTCAGCGAAACCTTCCTTCTTGACCCTCTTCGAGCATCGTGACTGATCATGGGGCCTTTTCCCTTCCCGTTAGGACGATTTCGAGAAATTTGCGTGGACTATCGTCTTCCTCGCCATGGGAGGAATTGCACTAGGCAAGGGCGTTCTCTCGAGTGGCCTTTTCGACCTTCTGGACGAGGTGATACGAAAGGCGTTACAGGGCTTCTCTGTATACGTGGTTGTACTGATATTGTCACCCATTGTTCTGGTACGTTCTTGCCGCTGTTCCTCCCGGATCCCTCATTGATTCGTCGGCTCCATTATGCTGGAATCCTTCACAGATCATCTCGACGTTCATTAGTCACACGATAGCCAGTGTTCTGCTCGTCCCTATCGCTAAGGAAGTCGGCAGTCACCTTCCAGGCCAGCCAACGAACCTGCTTATTTTCATCACTGCGTTGATTTGCTCGGCAGGAATGGGGATGCCTGTGTCTGGATTCCCAAATCAAACTGCGTATGCTACCATTCGTTCTCCCGTGTTCTTCCATATTTTCTCACCGTGCCTGCTGATGTTAGCGCGACACAAGAAGACGAGCTCGGAGAGCTTTATCTTACCAATATGGATTTCCTGAAGAACGGCGTTCCGGCCAGCATCATTGCAACACTGGTAAGTTGCATCACCCGGTGCACCAGCTGATCACTGACCGTGGAATTCACTACCCAGGTCGTTTCAACTGTCGGTTATGCGTTGATGAAGGCTGTTGGGTAAGTCCTGTTGGTTGTATGGACTGTCTTGCCAATTTTCTGATTCAACCTTTCAGTGTATAACCTGTTCTTCCTCGTTCTTTCTTTCGAGGTTCCCTTGTTGGTTGCTTCGTAATTTAACCATTGACTTGGGTTTCGCGTCTTTAGAACCGAGCTTTAAGAATCGTCTTTGCTTTTCTATCTCACGTCTATCATGCCGACCACATCTTTTATTTGAACCATGAAAGGGCTATACCCTCCCATCTCACACCGGACCGCGGGCCAGTCATGCACGCTCTTCCGAACCTTAACCATCATCCCCATGTTACCATATTGCTACTGCTTGCTTTGGCAACTCGACGCCTCGCATCCACTTTCGTAGGTGACCTTGAATTGAGCCGTGGCATCATGTGTCCTTGACAGTTTATGACAGCCATTCAGATTCGGAGGCAGCATGGGGTATGATCAGAGTATGGTACACGTCAGGCGTGGATCCACTCATTCCTTTTTCGACACAAACCCATACCGTCGTGAAGATATCCTAGTGTTGTTCTTTACCTGTGGGAAGGATGAGTGTTCCTTTTTTTCTTACTTCCATCTTCTCGCGGTCGTCACGGTTTCCTGTCCTACGACTCATGGGTCTAGTCTGAGCAGGGTTGACTTGTTCTGGGGCGATGGCATCAGGGTCGGTGTTCGCTCCATGGACTTCCAATGGCCAGTATGTATAAATTAGGAGGAAACAAGAGAAGGTCGCGTATCATCGGGTCCATCCTTGACTTCTGTCATAATCAGCACCCGGGTGAAGCGATGCCTATATTCTTGGTGGGACGATGGAGCAGGTGATCCATCTCCCGAACAAATGGTATATTCATCATGGCTATGTGAAAGTGTCGGCTCGAAGACCAATCAAGACTGCTCCCCGACTCCTCAAAGCGTTATTGACCGAGCCGTCTCGGAGCTTGAGGTTACTCTCACCACAAGGGGGCTTCTAATGTGCATTTATCAGCGGGGTACGCTTCGGCACCGGAAAGGCATTAAAGCACTCACCACAGCGGTCGCATTCTCCTGCTTCGATATCGAGCTTCCGAGACCTTTGTGGCTTCAATTGATATCGATGTAATCGCCGTCAAACAAACGCACTTGCATTTCATCATGAAGAGAAGCTTGGGGGGTCGGAATTTGGAAGGCGGATATTTCTCCCCGGAATGTCAGGAATATCAGAGAAGAGAACACCCGATATAGAGGGTATTGAGGAAAAGTACGCGTGATAAATGAATGGGGTTTGCTAGCTGGTAAGGATTCAGACACGGAACTCTTATAAGACGTCCATCATACAGACGACACATGCAGGTAAGTATAATGTATAAGCTCAGAACCCGTCTCTCTCTTTCCGTAAGAAAAGAAGCCTTGGGTGTTGTAATAGTGTTCAGTCACTGTACGGTTTTGGCTCTTAATCTTGATACCTCTTCTTGCCCGAGCACTTTCCCGTTCACACACATGTCTTCCTCGAGTCTTTTCGATCATTCATTGCTTCCTCATGCAGAAGACCCATCCATCGCTGCCATGAGGAGTGGGAGAGACAAGCCTGAGGAAGTGCCGTACATCATTACCCTTCTTCAGCTTCATTAATTTGGACGAAGAAGGTTGGATGATCGTCCCGAGACGGGAAATCCCAAATCACATATCGGTGTGAGAGAGGACATTCCCGGAGTGACCCTGCAAACTGTTCGATTGCTTGGAGAGCGACTATGAATGTAAACTATGGGTTGATATATGGATGCAATAGTAGATGTTACACAATGCCAATATGTGTACCTATAGTACGAATGTCCACGAGAGTGTGTGCCAGCCGGGTATCGATAGTTAACTATACATACATGCAAAAGAAGCGTATATAGCTATTATGCATATTACGATGGTAGGAGGTAGAAGAACGAAATGGAGGATAAATATGACAGAGAAACCAAGAGATGCGGTGAGGGAATGATGCCAGCTCAGAACCACGGCCGATGAGGAACGGAAGAAGACTCGCTATCGCTATCTTGCTCAAGCGGACTGCGGTGCCCATGCCTAAAGGCAAGGTGATCCCGAATATTATCAGCATCACCCTTGCCGCTGCGGTGAACCCATTCTCGATTGGTGTGATGGGCGGTCGAGATTCGAGGAAAAGGATAGCGGTTGTCAGTCATACTGGCAAGTTTCTTGAGGTCGGAGAAGGAGGAATGGCCTTCATGAGACGACAGCCCAGAGTTGGGCGTCGCAGGCGATATAGGTGATGGGTTGGAGATGGAGTCTTCCTGAGAGAAGTCTGACCGCCTGCGTTGTTCAATGAGGCTTTCGGGCGGTGAACGGGACCTTTTGATGGTGTAATCCTGATATGACCTGGGCGACTGGTAAGGTTGGAAGCGAGAAGACTCTGACGAGCGACTGGCTCTTCAAATGAACGTCAGAAAATTCATAGAGTCCCAGAAGAGATAGGATACATACGGATGAGGGTTGGCAGACAGGGAATGCCTCCGTGTCCAGGGACCGTCGAGATTTGGCATGCTCGAGGGCGGATAGTCGTCATCAAGACGCAAGCGGCGTAGCACAGCAGCGGAATCGTATGTATCAACTCCACGAAGGTCCTCCAGCGCAGAGATAGGAGGTAGGGCATACGGTGAGCCTGTGTCCCTATCGCTGTCTTCCGCCTGCTTAATCGGCGGAAGCGAGATGTTTTCGGAGGGTTTCGAAGATGACGGCCGATTTAGAATATGCGGGGGGATCTCTAGGGAGAGTCCACCGCCTGGGCCGCCAATGGACGTTTTGCGGTCGATAGGCGATGCATGCGAGGAGTATGGTGCATAACGATTTGAGCCATGATAGTCCGGAGAATCGATCTGCCGATGTGAGTATTGGGGAGAGGAAGAATAGTCTGATGACAAGTCTGGGGAGATTGGAGGACCCGACGAGCGAGGGCGGTTAAACTGGGAACCATGGGGAATCGGAACGCTGAGGGTGCTTGGATTTGCAGTGCCCCCAGGAGTCACGACGGTCCAATTGGAATGTGGGTCGCGAGGTATTTGCGTTACAGCTGGAGCTTGGGTGTTGCGCCTGGTTCGCCGGCGTGTCTGTGAAGATGCGACGACCTGTCCATAACCCGGTTGATCGGGGGATAGACATGTACTAGGGAAGGTGGGTCTGTGAACAATTTGTGAGAAGACGTTAATGAATTCAAAGCTGCGAGAGTTTGACATACCCGAACAAAGGGACCAAGTCATGGCGGATAGACCATGCCACTCTAAAGGAGAATTGTTATCAGACAACGAGGCCATGACTTTCAAGTGCAACAGGTGTTAGCATACCTCCGTGATAATTTGAGTGCAACCTAAAGGGTAAATGTCAGACACATGCCCTATACGTTGACGCAACGATGCACAAGCTCTCACCTCATACGGCATCCATGTTCCTTGTATCTTCAAATACCCCCCACGGACTCGGCGGATGAGAGGCGCGAGGTCAGGCTGCGAGTCAATCATTTTGACAATGTCAGCTAGATTGAATAAACATCAGCTTCGTGTCCGCGCCGAGACTAGGAAGGCAGAACACACCTTTCGAGTTGCCGAGCGCTGAGACAAAAGCGAGGACGGAATGACATGATAAGCGTCGTGCACGCACCGGGTCCAAAGATATGGAGACTCACCTTTCCAGATGCCCGTCCATAGAATGTATCCATCGTCAATGTCCATCATAATCCATTGGCCGTTCAGTGGGTATTCGTAGACTGGGCTGAATGACGACCCAAACCAATAGCGCGTCAATTGTGGCGTTTCGCGGGAATGAGATTAAATCACACACATGTATCCTCGAGGATCATTGCTTGTAATGTATCGCCCTTTGGTGACATGGTGGTCGGGGCTGGAATATGGTCGGAAGCGTGGACCTGCGCTCGAGGACGACGATGGTGTGTGAAGTGTGTCCTGCGGGTACCACAGCGGGCGTCAGCACACAACACGACGAGGTCATTGCAATCAGCAAGGGACAGTACCTGAAGCATACCGGAGACCACAAGATTGATGGAGGGGAAAGGGGATCGGGATGCTGAGGGCGTATGAGGCTTTAAGTATTTTGAAGGGATAGAGCTGCCGGTGAAGGGTCCGAAAGTGTTGGACACAGGCCCAAGCCGTTGCGAAGATCCCTATGGACGATTTAGACTGGAGATTGGAGAAAAAGCAGCAAAGTGGGTCCAGCCTACCGGAGATTTACTAGATTACTAGATTTACTCGTGGAAATTCCGTCACGTACAAAAATAGTATGTCATCCGTTAGCGAAGGGGGGATCAAGGTGTCGTGAACGAAACAAGCGGCGCTTGCTATCGAATGGATTTTGACGGCATTTTTTTCGGTCAAACGGCTCCGTTTAATCCATTGAGAAAAGGACGGAAAGAGGTGGGCAGGGCTGTCAAGCCAAGCGCGTAGACGATCCCAAATCTGGGGGATGACACCATGCGTGTAGAAAACTGTCAAAAACGCAATGCCTGGAAAAGGAAAATCTTGACAGGTTTTCCAGGAAAGCTCAAACTTTTATCTATTTCCAAGGGCACGGCTCGCCTCGGCAACAGGACTTTTTCCCAACTCATCACGCAAGGTTACTGAAAATGGGGGCTACGAACCCAGGCTGTTATGAGTAAACCCGTACGCGCCGAGATCATATCTGGTGATTCAGTTTCTAACTGTCCTCCCTTTTTCTCCCTGATGATGATGGTGTGCTGTCTTCGCGGGGCAACACAACACCACTGCTGTGTTTTCCTTCTGTTCCTTGCTTCCTTCCTCCGATATCCAGCATAACGTTATCCGATTGATATTCCCGTTCTTGCTCGTCGCCCCATCGGCCGCCTTTGCTCGAGCGCACTACGAAAGCCAGGAATCCGTCACTCCCTCTTTCGAACATGCTTGGTGATTTCGACTCGGAACGTCTTTTAGACTCTTTTAGGCCTCATCCACACGCCCTCTTTGCCCATCACCAGATCCCATCCACAAGTCCAGATACAGCGCGTCCCATACTTGGGCAGTGTTGCCAACGGCGCGCCGAGGGAGTTCCCCTGGCTTGACAAGCAGCCACACCTCACCCATATACCGCACCACCGGTTATCTGTTAATAATGCGGGTAGTTACCAGGACGGGGCCCACTGCCGCTGCTTGAAATGCATTCATTCTAGTTCATTCCGCTTCACCAGGCGGCACCGATCGAGACTCAACGCCTGCGCGCCCTATCTTTATCAACGGCGCACCCGATCTGCGCCGCTTGCATCCATGAATGGATACGATGATGACATGGCTTCCAGAGAGCCTCAATCCGTCATCCGCGGTAGCTACTGCACGGTAGCAGTTCTCGAAATACCCTTTTGTCAAATGTTCTTGGGTTGGTCACGAGTGAGCGGAGCGCGTGCTGCGTTGAGATTGTTGTGGCTCTCTCAATTGCAATTGGCTAGCATACCGCACACTTCCTGGACAGGCTACATACGCCCTTATCGATCCCGACGCCGACGATTGGAGTGAAATGCTAACGCGGTAAGCCTGAGCTCGGCGTCACTGCTTTGCTTATCATTTGTGACTACAGAGAAGAGTGTTGTTCGGTGGGACGGAATGGCAAAACCGTTCAAGCGCTACCACGAGAGATAGCGATAGCTTATAGACGCCCTGTGGAAGTTTTTTCCCCAGCGCTCGAAACCTTCACATCGTACCATGCGCTCCCTCGAAGGGGCTCGAACAAATGTGATTCCGGGCTTGCGTCTTCCGTGATGTCATGGGCCGGACCTCAAGCCTCAGCTGAACAGTGTTCGAAGACCTCTGAACAAATTCGAAGGAAACTCTGGGATACTATACTCCATACTTGACCGCTGGCACGAATCTGGTGTAGAAATCGATGCGCTGTCGAATCCGAGCTCGCCACATATTACCCCAGTAGGCTCCCCACCGTACCGCTTTCCCGTTAATTAGGACATTTCAAACGAGCCCCACCCTCTCGGCTCTCCTTTCTCCCCCTTCGGTCGATCGAAAAGATGAGTGCCTATCTCCTTCCTTCGAATGAGTCACGCTCTCTTACCTGCAGCTGTTGACCCCCTTCTCCACCATTTTGTACCATATGGCGCATGATTCAGGATGATCCAAGCACGAGTCCTATCAAATCTTATTCTCGGGAGTTGGGGTATGTATAGCCTTCCACAGGTTCCACTTATACACTTCTTCCGACGACGAGTAGTCACGAGCCTTGGTCGGCGGTCTTTTACCAATCCAAATTCCCATTAGCATCCCCAAAAAGCTCGACGGATTGTCTGATGCAAAGTTTTCTTCCATGCCTACCAACAAAAATACATACCCAGAGATTCCAGACTTGAGAAGTCATGTACATTCGGACTGGAATTCAGGCCCGACCCATTGGACCCAAAATACAGCATATGCCTAAAAGTATCCTATCCCTTTACTTGACAATGTTGACTTCAAGCTTGACACTTCATTCATACTGTCGTTGCGTGGGCCTTCGTCGTCACTGTCGTTGACGTCGCCAACACACATACGATCATGGTCATAGGTAAAGGTCGGTTAACAACATTCCCGGGTACCCAAAAGTCCGACCGACGAAAAGTTTCCATGTGGACATCCCAACTAAGGTGACCTTGAGGACATCGATGAGCAGCATGCCAATGATCACCCCACCATTCGGAACCGAGCCCATTTAGCCTTCAACCATCAGCCAACCAACCAACATCTCGCTTTCCCACTCCCGCTCTTTCTGCCCCTGGCAGCGAGCGGCGGGTAGCCAAGTATGGATCCCGCGAACAGAATAGAATGGGAATGGTGTGACCGCGACCCCTTTCGCATCAAGCGCCGTCGCAACGAACGGGCGAACGTCTCGTTCTTCGAATATTCTTTCTTTGATCATGATCGTACTTACAACACTCTAATACTGTATTGGATCCATCGGTCCTACCATCTTGCCGATGTCTGGTTTTTCGATCGTTCTCGACCCGTATCGTGATCCATCTGCTTCCTGGCCCATGCTGCTGATGACGCTCCAAGGGACGTCTGTACGTGGCCGGACAGGCCCCTTTGTTCTTGAACGAAGTGCAAGGCACTTCCCAGTAGACCCTGAACCTTAACAACGGAACCCGCAAATCTGGTTATTTTCCGTGGGGTCCACGGATTCCGAGACGACTGTCCTGTCTATCAAAATTCATCGTGTTTGTTAGTCATACACCTGCGACCGCTACTCCGCCGAGTCGTCGAGGCGGTCAATAAATACAACAACCGTAAAGTAAGTCGAGTAAATGAGCAATAATCAGGGTAATTTAGATTGCAGGCTCAGCAGCAGCACGGCACGGCAGAAACAAAACAGAGATACAGAAGCTTACACACACAAAGGCGTTTTTCTTTCACATTCCATCAACCCTCCTCTCTTCCACTTCAGTCGTCTCCATTCGAAGTAATCGAAAGGGCGCCCTCTAAAGCCCAAAACCTTCCCTGGCAAACCCCTCCAACACCTCTCTCACTTCACCGGCCCCACCACAAGTGTACACAACCTTGCTAACTTCGAACCCATTGAATCGACTCGCGGCACACACGGTGTATGCGCCCATATTATCGAACCCAAGCCAATCGCCTACCTCCAAGGCAGCCGGCAACATTGTCTTGGGAGAGACACAGTCAATGCTGTCGCAGGTGGGGCCCCAGACGGACGCGAGGTGCTTAGTCTGAGGCGATGGGACGTGGAAGGAGCCACCCATGGACAGAACGTAGGGATGGATAATTTGGTGATCGAAGAGGATGCAGTTGAACGCGCCGTACACGCCATCGTTGATGTAGTCTATGCGCCAATTTATCAGTCAAATGAAGGGAAGAACTGAGGTGGGTCAACTTACACATCACTTTCGGTGCGTCCGCGTCCTCCTCGGCGTTAGCCGCCCCAGTCTCCTTCAGGGGAGCGGGCTGAGGAGCGTCGGTAGCAGCGGCATTAGCGTTGTCCGGAAGCGGGGCCCTCCTCGCAATAATATGCGCAGCAAGCTTAAACGCCTTGCTAACATAAAACCTTCCCGGCTCCGCAATAATCTTAATCTTCTCCTTCCTATCCGCAAAGTAGCTCCCAATCGCCTCGTTCAAGTACATCGCGGCCTTCTCGAACAAGGCATCCTCAAACCCGCCTCCAACATCCAACAGCGTAAAATCATAGCCAACCTCCTTGGCCATGTCGAAGACCTTGCGAGCACGCATAATGGCGTCGGTGTAGACCGAGGGGTCGTAGCATCCACTGCCGACGTGGAAGCTCACGCCCACGACGTCGAGGTTGAGCTCCTTGGCCTTCGCGAGGAGGCTAGGAACGACGTGGAGAGGGGCCCCAAACTTGATTCCGAACGCACATAGGCTCTTCGAATCGTCGGTCAAGATCCTAACGACGAGCTTCGCGCGGGGGTGAGCGCGAGCGATTTTGTACAACTCGTCGGCGTTGTCGAAAGTCATCATGTCCACACCCTTGTTCGCGGCATTGCGAATGAAGGAGACAGCCTTGCAAGGGTTGGCGAAGATGATGCGGGAAGAGTCGATCCCGCCGACGTCGAGGACTTGGGAGATTTCATTGAGCGACGCACAGTCAAACCCTGCGCCGAGGGCGGCGAGAAGTCGGATGACGTAGGGGTCGGGGTTGCACTTGACAGCTGTAGAGTTATGAAAGAAAAACGAGGTACAGGAAATCAGTAAACGTAAATTACAGGATTGGCGCGGGGCCCAAAATAGGCAAGAACGCACCGTAAAAAGGGTGAACTTCGGGGAGACACGCTTTCCATCGCATGTGCTGGTTATAGACCTGGCTAAGGTCCGCAACAAAGAAAGCCTTTTCAGCGTCTGGTTCGTGGTCGGCCGCCAGCCGAGTTGCTTCCATAATTCCATTGCGCAAGTGGATGTCAGGATGTCCACTGTAGAGCGGAGGAAGGGAGGGGAAGATGGTATCGCCGGCTTGAGCGTGCGACTCGCTGCCAGTGGTTGTGCTGTTGGAAGGGACTGAATGGGAGTTCCAAGGTACTACACGGATATCATTCAAGTTCGTGGGCCAAGTAGGTGTTTCGTGGTGAAGTCGTGGGGCAACAGTGGCGAAATCAATGGCGCTGATCGCGGGGAGAGTTTCGACTTGGGACATTGTGACAGCTGTAGTTGATGACGGAGAAGTCGCTCCCGTCGTGTCTATGGTGTCTATAGTGGTCTCTGAGCGGATGCTGGATTCCAGGAGGATAACAGTAGTCGATTCGGTGAGTTCGTCTATCTTTGGATTGCTTTGCTTTACCCAAGTTACCGAACCACAACCGCCACGGTCGGGAACGAGCCGGGCGGAAAGTGTCGGCAAGGATTGGGTCTTGTTCAGTAGTGGTGGGTTCCTCGCTCCCTAGCAGCGAGGACAAGCTTGAAGGGCAAGTAGTTGGGGTTGGAAAGAGAAAGGGGGAAGGAGAAGCGCGGTATCGATTGAAAAGTTGCTAGATCCGGAAAAGGTAGGTCCTGTCAGGGAGGTTCGCCTGTAAAGACATCGAACCACGCGTCAGTCACGCTAGCCCAGGACACAGAAGCTTTTTCAGACATACCTCGGACGGATGACCACCTAGAAAACATCGGTAAAGAGGCATCAGTAAAATAAGGTTTTTCAAGTCAATCAGCGACAAAACGCACTCAAGGGTCAATAGACGGAGATCGCTATTTCTTTCTTGGCTAGAAATGGTGCCTGTCGTGGCTCTCTGATATCGCTCAGCTTCTGCGACACCAGAGAGAAGCAAAATAAGGTAGATGAGCAGACAGAAAAGGGAATCCTCTAGCTGTTAGCGTAGAAAGCAAGGGGGCGAAAGTTGCGATCGAGCGGAGTTTTGCAAAACCTATCCTTCGTTCGGCCTCTTCCGGTTTTGTTGACCAGCCACATTTGTGGCAGTGCGATTACAGCTATGCGGCTCTTGCCATGATGTCAGAATCAGTCTCTCCGTCGTCGTCGTGAACAGCGAGCAGCGACGCTGTGCATCCTCTGACTCGATGGCGAACTGGGCCTACTGCGCAATGAAAATTGAACTCCCCTTGCTGTGTCCCTTATCCTCGGCCTCCCGGACAGCGCGGACGAAATGCGCTTCTTCAAGTGCCTTTCTAATTGGGTCTCAAAGGACTCGTGCCCAAGTCTGCGCCGGCTCATAAACGCCGCTGAGCCGAAGCAGCATAGAAAGTGACAAATGATGCTCAAAGCTGGGTATGACTTGCTAATTGCAGCGAGTGCAACAAAGAACCTGACATTCCACCCTATCCCGAAACTAATCAATATATATGATAGTATGAGGGAGCAGTGACGTCGCCACAACATACCATCCGCCTTCGAATTCAACTTTCCCTTTTCTCAAAGACCTGCTGACAGCCCAGTCGGGAGCTGCGTGTATGTCGTCGTACGTATATGGTTCTCTCACCTTCGACATATGTCATTATGATATCTGCCTGTTATTCGGATTTGCATCCGCCCATATCGTTGGACCCGTTTCCTGGCGTTTCTTCGAGGAACGCAATGGCGTGCCACCAACCCCATTCAGGTGCTGTTTGATCATTCAACCCGCCACTGTCAGAGAGTGGGCCCGCCTAGACCGCCGAGGAAGGCGCTGGGGGTCAGGATGTGAAAAACGATGAAGAGAAGGGGGAGGCAAGTAAGCAGCTCACCTCACAAGGCCATTTTCTGTCATGTCACCACTCCCTCTTCTTCTCAAACCCCTGGAAACTGAATTGTGAGTATTCAATCCCCAGACTATTCGTAACAAACGTCATCATCCTTGCATAACGACGACGAACCTGACAATGACCGCACTTAAGGTTGGCACTCACCACCAGTGCTCTTTGGGCATTGGCAGTCAGAGATTCAAATCGCCTTTGTTCCGATCCGCTCTTTTCGAAGCAAAAAAATCGCAAGAGCCAAAGTAGGAAGTTGTTCCAACACCCCCGGACCACGGTGACTGTCAATCCCCTCCCGGATTTTGTCCAGCTAATGACTGTTAGCTAGTGGAGTTGGTGTGATGATTAAGCTCGTCAACTCTAACGCCGCCCCGCGCGTTCGCTCTTGATACTTGGGTCTCGGGTCTTTCCAAGGTCTGTGTCAGATGATCCCTTGTTATCGTGCCTACTTAAGGAGGTAAAAGAAAGTTAGTGGGTGCATGGGTGGCCAGTCCTCACTCGTGCTCCCAATTGACCGATCAATGGGCGCCTATCCATCTTGCTTCCCATCTATCAGGATTTCTAGTTTGATGATGCATGATACTCCGCCTTACGGGTCGAGGGACTTACCGTCGGTACTATGCAGGCCCCACCTCGCAGTCCGGTAGTCCCGCAGTTGCCTTCTTCGAGAGTTGATCAGTGCTGCTATATGGGCGATTGATACCCATCACTCATCGAAGAGATGGAAATGTGTTTCCTGGAGTTCTTTCTCTCGAGTGAGAAGATGGGCTTCCTTCAAATCACCGGATAACCACATCTTCGCAGCTGTACGTACTCACCAGCGCCCGCACTGCCCAGCTCTAGTCGTTTGCTTGCCCGAGAGGTCGTCTACAGAGGACAAACCTATATCCAGTCGGGACAAGCGCTTTTTAATGGCAGACTTACTCGTGCACTCAATTGGTATAGCGCAAAATGCACATTCTTCAGGTTGTTTCAGATTCGTACTTGCTGTGATGAAAACAAAGTTGTACCGAGGTAAGTTCTTACGAGTTTCCTCTTTCTTCGACGAGGATCTGTGGCAGATGTTCTCGATACGAAATTGAAGAACCTTAATTGAAGGTTAGGCGCCCCGTCGGCGGCGTTGACCCTCGTCATCCCTATGACGAAGTGGCAAAGTTTCGGGCACCGCGAAGACATTTGTCGAGTTCATTTTCCAAGTGTCAAATGTCGTGTCGTTACTCGAATAGGAATTGACGCCATTCATTCTAGCCGGCGCTTGTCTGGTGCCTGTTTCTGAAACACGACTTTCCATTTCATTCACTCGGGAAGGAACTCGGGCTCAAGTTCTGCCGAACCAGGATAGGAAGGAGGCCACCTACACGTTCAACCCTCTTTCTACGGTGTCACAAGGAGATGGAAGAAAACAGAATGCTCTTCTTTCGAGCATCATGATGAAGCGATTTCATCTGTCTATGGAATACAAGATGCTCAAGTGACGAGTGACAACGACCACCTTTCGCCGACCACCAATTTCCAAATATAACCTCACAAACTTCCTCGAAACATGAAGCTCCATCGATCCGACTTAATGTCGAATCAGTTTTATCGATATCGATATTGACGGGTCGAAACCTCCGAATCGAGCCCATAGTGGGCAATGATACGCACCGTTTCGGACTCCGTGAGTCCATGCTTTAATTAAAGTCCAGTCTCCTCGGTCTCGAGGCCGCCTCGAGGTTTCTCAAGTGAAAGAGACGACTTAAGGTACTACTGACTTCGACGAAGAAGTGTGATATGTGTGATTGAAGTTTATTACCTCCTTCCTTCAAGCTCCTTCCTTACTCGTCTCACTCAGACTCCCGGCTGGGTGAACTCTCGAGGAAGTGGTGGAGTGGAGAATCACAATACTGACTCGTTGCCTATAGCGGTAGGAAAGGGTGATAATCAATATTATGGTCTCTACTGCGGAATTACGCAGCCTGAGCATAAGCATATGTGGCTTTTGATTGATAGTTCTAGTCTATCCTCGGACACTCGAAAGGTTTTGAACTTTGCTGCAAATAGACAAAGCTCAAAGCGACGACTCAGGGCTTCTTGAGCGTCGTCAAAGGCCGAGGACCCGTAGTCTGGTACTGCGAGTCTATGAGGTCTGTGACAACGCATCGGACCGTACTTTCCATTCAATTCTTATTCGCAATGCTTCGACGGATGCACCCTGACCACCGTACTCCGGCTCCCCGGGATACCCTCCTATTGAGTGTGACCCACTCTCCGAGTCGGAGACGTGAAATTATCTGAGTCATCCCGCCGTCCATTGCGTAAGTGGCTTCTGAACACACGTATCATTGTTAAAATCTTACCTGACATGTTCGCTACGGCCCCCTTACGGGATCCGGAATGGGAAAGAGCGGGCGCTTCTCACCATTCTAAATCGTGCATCACAACTGGCAGTTGCTCTTCTACCCGCTCAAGCGTCCACATTGGAAGGTAACGTACACCACCAAAAGAGATACGCCGGAAGGCTGGTTTAAGTGTCGCTTTTACGGCACGTCATCCGTGTGCTTTTTCTCGTGGTACCTTTTTAAGATTATGGGCGTAAGTGTGTACGTTGTGGATACGTATGTACAACCTCAGGTTAGTCTACCGGGCCGCTCGTTTCATCGTCAACGGGCGCCTGCCCCCTGGTGCTGACCACGCGATGCAGACATACCTTGACATGATGTCGGATTGGGAGTGAGGATATTGTACGTATGATCTCCCGCTCCCTGGCTACAAGTCTCGTAAATGGATTGCATCATGGCGTGTTACTCGAAGGACACGCTCTCTTTTCAGCTTACGAAAACTATTAGAGTGGGCAGATTTTTTTGCACCATGGTGTTATTGAGATTTTTGGAAATAAAGTTTGGGGTGCAGGGTCTTAGACTCTGTTAGGTGGTGTGGCTCGCAGCTTATAGTCGGGATGATAGCAAGTGAGAAGCCCCTCCCTGCAGAGACACTAGACATATCCGTACACTCCAAGACGTCCACAAAGAATCGGCGGTTTGAACGTATCAATCTGTTTTCCTCATGGTCTATGCTGTAAGATCAACTGCATTGCGAGCTGTCTGTTATATTCACCGGAGGCCTTTGCTGATTGAGTTTGGGGTGACGACAGCTAGCGACTCTGTGTTCGACCCGGAGGGGTTAGAGAAGCCGGGCAACTGAATTGAAGCTGTAAGGCTAGTCACTCGGTCCTCACGAATTATTTCCGTCACATTTATGCCTGGCTTTGTCTTTGTATTGAGAACTTCGGTCGCCTCGGATGGACAGATGCATCATGTCGCACTTCGAACCCTCAATCAGTTAAGCGTCCACCCGGGCTTCTGAACCCTGGGCAAACAAGACGTCCAGGTTTATCCTCGCCTTTCAAACTTCAAGGAGAACGATTATAAATCGAGCCGTCTTTCTCTTCGTCCATCCGACAGTGTGTGGGACGGAAGGACAGTAAAGGAAATCTATAACCTTACTAGATCGATATCTCATCTTCCCCGCAAAGATCGGCAGTGTCTTCCTCGGGTGAGCCTTGACAGCAGTGGGTGTTCTTCTCGACCTCGTGAGCCCGGTAAGGGGCGCTTCAGGCCCCTCGAACCGTGGTTTTCTCCCCTCAACCAGCGCTCGACAGCTGCATACTGAAATAGGTATATGATTTGTACCAAAATTCGCACAAACTTGCCATCGTTCTTCTTTTTTCCCGGGGGACCGTATCTTGTAAAAGATTCTTCTTCTTGGACATATATTTCTCCTTTTCGATTTTCGTCCTGAAAAAGTGGAGCCGCTGCCAGGATGTATGTATGTACATCCGACCAGATAGACGGGCGGACAGACGTGTATACGTGACAGCGCGGGAATGGTGTCGAGAAGGTCAACCACCTACTAGTACCTGTGCAAGCATTTGGGTGTGAAGTCGGCTTCTTTCATCCGGGGTTCGCTCGTCTTCTCTGTCTCGTCTTCTGTCAGGGCCCTGACCCCACAACGCGCTTGACATCACTCCCGCCATCAGCCCTTACGTTCGTGTTTCTGAGAGGGCGTGGTTACCAAAAAGGTTACCAAGGAAATCGTATGCATCCATGGGTGAACTGGATTGTTGGGTCGAATATTCTACGTTTTTCTGTCACGGCCCGACCCCTATTCATCGTTCATTCATACAAATGTATCAGTTACCTTGTGAACTCGCGACAGGCACAATATAGCTCAAGATAGTCAGCCTTTGAAATGCCAGACTAGAAGGTTCTTTGGAAGCGTTTTGGAAGAGCAACATATCAAGGAGACACAGAGTTGGTTAGCCTGGATACACGAGAAGTGGGGTTCCTTCAAACAAAGTTGTGGGGACGGCAGGTGCAGACATCGGTATGAATTGAACACGCCCTGTCTGTCGAACATGGGACCATCAGAAAGCCTTCAGGTGTTGAACATTTATCCTAGAGAAACAGGCCCAAAATCACGGACCATCTCCTGGCGTTGTTGTCCGGGGAAATGTTGTGGGAGGAGGCATCGTGGTGGGAGAAGGGGCAGCAGAAACGCGGAGTTCATGGGCTCCCGTCAAGGCGTCTGGGCGCTGCGAGGTTGTCGACCACGATGCGCGGGTAGCACCGACAGCTTGGGTCAGAGGAGCGGTAGAGCTACCGAGTCCGGCTCGTGGGGCGCGAGCACGAGGTCCCGAAGCGCTGTGCCTACCGGATGAGGATGATAGAACCGACACCGAGCCAGGTGCGCTTGATGTCGATGATTGCCCTGGCACGCGGGTGATAGTGTTTTTGTCGCCTTCGTCCGCGTGCGCAAGGCGAGAGGGATCCCATTCCAGCAATCCCCCTAATGGTATGTGTTGTACTACGACGCGTTTGCTAAGTACTTCCGCCTTTTCGGTGAGATCAAAAAATTAAATTTGATCAGTCGCTTGTTCTCGAACAGGATGGATATGGAAAGGAAAGAGGGTGAAATCAAGTGGTGGACTAACCTCATACATCTTGAACAATCCGGAGTTGACCTTCCCCCAATTGGGTACTCCAACCGCGATGGCGTGGAGAGAGGAGGAGTGTTCGTGGAACGGACCATGTTTGACCTCGTGGATCCGAGATATCGACAAGAAGTACAGATTCGTACTGGGCAAGGGTGTCTGCAAAATAGCAGAAACGGGGATTGCATTTTGATCTGACAGGGAGAGAAAAAACAAACCAATGTGGAAGTCAGTTTCGCAGTTTTCTCGAGAAACGTCGGAGGATCTGAGAGAAAAAAGGTGTTGAAGATAACGACGCGTACCTCTCAGCTCGCCGCTGCCAAAAATGTATGGCAGGAAGTGGGAATCGTCTAGACCCCAAACTCCATGGCTTCCTGCCGGTTCCAGACGATAGACATCTTGAAGTTTCCAACAGAGGCGGAGATACCGTAGAAAGACGACCAAAACAAGCTGTCTTTCCACTTCTGGAACGGGTTCAAAGAATCTGACGAGTGTCAAGCACAACAAAAAGAGTGCAAACGAAGTCTCGTGGCCAGTGCCATAATCCATTCTTGTGAAAGATCCAAACGAAGTCATTAAGTACGGTTTGACGAAACGGAGGACAGGCCGATGCTCCGATCCAAGGAGTTCCTCGAGGAGGGCGTCACATTCCTTGAGTAAGGACCGATTTGGGAAGATTTTTCGGAACTGTGAGCGACACTGAATTCAGAAAAACAGGTGCTAACCGACCTCCTCCAGTCGTTGTCCCCATTTGCGGAATGCCAGATTACCGAAACGCTGAGGGGTCTGAAGGGGAGGAATATCCTCAATCCATCGATCTAATTTGTCTAGGAGAGCGAGCAGTTTCACGGCTCCCTGGGCACTTGATCAGGGTGAAAAGTCGAGAGATCTCGTGATTTGCATACCTGGACGGCAATGTCTGGGGACCACGGCAGGTGGTAGTTGGCAACAGAGTCGGTCAGACGCTGTAAGAAGATAGAATAGTCTTCGAAAGACTGTGTCTTCTTCCAGGTTTCTACGTCCTCGTCCGTTTTAATACGAGGTATCGGCGCGTCGTTGAAGCTTAGGACTTCATCGAGAGATACTTTCCGTAGCTCAGGCATTTAAAATAGACAGAGCTCACTGTATAGTTCGAGATTCACGAGTGATCGGATGGAGTCAGAGGGCAGCAGGTGAGAGTCGAGAGCCAACTGAGGCCAACCGCCGCGCGTCGACGTCACTCAGGGTCGTGATATGAGTCACGGTACACGTGAGTGTGACGGAGGGTGACGCCCGACGCGCCGCCTCATTTGACGATCAATTGGAGTCACGGTTGAGCCACGGCCACTCGCCACCAGGTTGGACCCAATCTACAACGTTAAGCCCTCTACAACCTCCCTGTGTGCTCTGAACTTCAAATATGTCTGCATACGATGACTGGAACAAGATTGACGAGGAAGATGACGAAGAACTGCAGGACACGTCGGTGCGTCAGAACGGGCACGCGGTGGTTTGAACCTCGCTGAGTTCTCGTGAATTTAGATGTTTGAGGGGAAGCGAGATGTTATTCTCTTCTGCATAGACTGCTCTGAGTCAATGCTTCAACTGTATGATGACCCGAAGTACGAGGATGTGAAGACATGTCATCTTTTCGCCGCTCTGGAAGCAGCTATGCAGATCGAGAAGAAGAAGATCATTGTTGGCCCGAACGACTCTGTGGGCATAATGCTGTTTAATACGGTAGGATCAAATCGCGACTACGAAATTTCCGATTTTGAACTCCCATCTAGACCAGAAAGTCGGAAAATGGAGGTTATGCTTCCGAAATCAAGAAAGGGACGTATCTTTTCCAACCAATTTCGCTGCTGAGCGCGCCCAAAGTTCAAGAAATCATACAACTGCTTGATGGTCAGTCGTACTCGACTTCTTTGTTGGATATTGCTAATTAGGACGAGAAGACGCCCGAGAGAATCCTGAGGAGCTGCGAAACCAGTTTCCGCCAACGGAGAAGCGCACCCCAATGGGCGATATTTTCACCAGTTGCAATTGGATTCTGCGTGATGGGTATGTCTGAAAAATTTCATTCCACAAATACCCGTTGAAAGTGTGACAGAGCCCCAAAGACCGCAACAAAGCGTATTTTCCTCATCACGGACGAAGACAGTCCACACGCTGGCCCTGCGAGCAAACAGCTCGTAACATCCGCACGAACCACGCTTCTGGCAAGTTTCATTGATGTCCCGTAGCGCATGAAATGACATTCAGCCCCATCCAGGATTTAACCCAAGCTGGCGTGAATGTGGAGCCTTTCTTCATTAGCACACCGGAGAAACCGTTTGACGTATCCAAATTCTATTCGGTTGGTGTTTCACCGTGTCTCGCACTACGGACTGAGGCTAATCGCGGGATCATCAGTCCGTCCTCTTGCCCACCAACCTCGACGAGGATGACTCAGAAGGAGATTCGACCATCTTACCAGAGTCGATATCTATTTCGAAAATCGAAGATCTGCTCGCCCAAATGAGATTCCATGAGGTACCGAAGCGGGCATTGTTCAGTGCCCCGTTCAAACTCGGGGACGGCTTTACTATTGGCGTTAAAGGGTGCATTTATACCTTCTTTTGATATCTTTTCCCATTGCTGATATCACGAGGGATCCAGTTATGGCCTTGTTACAGAACAGAAGAAGGGCAGCTATCAATACTTCGTAGACCTTGGTGACCGGATGGAGGTTGCCAAATCTAAAACAGTCTACGTGGATCAGGTAGGTCTCCTCCAGGTTGTCAGCCAAAATTCCACTATATCGCTCTTTAGGACCGCGAGGAAGAAGTGGACAGAAGTAAAATTGTGTATGGTGCAAGTGGGGGAGCAGCACCTGCCAATACCGAGGATGACGGTGGTGATGCTGATGATTCGGTGGGAAGTCGTAAAGTCAAAGCTGGACATAGAGTGCGTCCTTAAACCTTGTTCACGAGTACGAGGATTAATTCGTGATAAAGCCATTCTACACCCCTGACGAAATTCGGTCTTTCCGTACCATGGGACTGGAGACTGGTGCGTTGCTCATTCTATTTCTGATTCATATTCAGTTAGTGAAACTCGATGGATCAGGTGTTAAATTGCTCGGTTTCAAAGACAAAACCGAACTCAACTTCGAAGATAACATCAAGCATTCGTATTTCTTATATCCCGACGAGATGGTAAGCATCTTAACCCTTTGTTAGTAAAACTTTGGTATAATTTTCTCTTAGGCTTATTCCGGAAGCAAAAGAACCTTCAATGCCTTGCTGAAATCGATGGTGAAAAAAGATAAGATTGCCTTAGCATTGGCCTTGACTCGACGCAATGCATCTCCCATCTTCTGTTATTTGCTGCCCCAGGTATGCCGATACGTTCGCCAATCGCAAATAACCCATTTATCTGCTCGCACCAGGAAGAGAAAGTGGACGAGTCCGGCTGGACTGAGCCTCCCGGTTTCCACATTATTCCCTTACCTTTCGCAGACGATATGCGTGCAGCCCCCATTGAGGAAGGTCACCGAGGTATACGCTTCACCGGACTTTCGACGGAAATCAGCTTTCATTGATACTGATGATACGTCTCTCCCATAGCGTCCGACTCTGTCGTCGAAGCTGCAAAGTTATTGGTAAATAAACTAACGATCAAGAATGGAACATATCCGCCAGATTCTTATCCAAATCCTGGTTAGAAATACTTTCGATCCATCGCTACTTGTTCGATTATACTGATTTGGATCTTTCTCGATGGGTATTAGCGTTGGCATACCATAATGCCCAGCTCGAGGCAGCAGCATTCCGAGAGGAATATGATCCAGACACGTTCGAAGACCTGACAGAACCTAATTCTAAGGCTATTCATCGGGTAAGGCACCACGCGTCGAGTTTTCCCCTGATCATTAACTCCCGTTCTATGACTCGCAGAAAGCGGGCGAAGTGATGAAGGCGTGGAAGGAAGCTGTCGAAAGTGATAACACTTCGAGTATTGTGGATACCCCAGCCACAACAGGCTCAAAGCGGAAGGCCGTGAGCGTTATCTCGTTATGTTCCCTTGCCCGTCTCTTAACATTACGACCCTCTTTTTTACAGGACGTTTCTGTCAATGAGGCCGAGATCCGAAGCCATTGGGAAAATGGGACGCTTGCAAAGGTTAGAGTTCATCTATGGCAGCTTGATGTTTTGAGTATCGAGCATTGACTTATCGTTCTCTCACACGTATATTCAGTTGAAGGTTGATCAATTGAAGGTAAGAGCCGTGCTTCATTCTGCCTGAATCCTGCCTGACGTGTGGATTTTTTGCATGCTTCCAGGAATTCCTGAAGTCTAAAAGCCAGACCGTGTCGGGGAAGAAGGCGGACTTGATGGAGCGTGTCGGGCAATGGTTTGAGACGCATTGAGTGCTCCTCAATTTCGGTTAAGCTAGGATATGTTGCTTGTTCGTCTTTAGGCTCCTATCTTATTGTCTATTGAGTTTATCGCCTCCAAATCCACCCGAGCAATCATATACGGCATCTTGAAATCTAGTGCCGCACTGCCACGGTAAAGCTATCCGGCCTTGAACTCGACCATGAAAGCGGCTTTTCCATTCATCGTCGGTCTAGGCCCATAGCAAGTAGCTGAAATTTCTCCTTTCAAACCTGAGGTTTAGATGGTAAATGATACATTGCAGCCGTCAAACTCTGAGAGAAGCTTATCAGGAGATGCTTCTTCGCTGAGTTGCAGATGGAGCACACAAGTCCAAGTCTGACTGACACTGGTCATCTAGATTTCATTTTGAAACGGCATTGCTGCGAGCGCCCGTCGGTGATTTCTCGAAGGTTGTACGTGTTCATACCCCAATTCCCGTCGCACTTCATACATCTGATACAAGGCACAATGCACCCGAGTGTACCCTGGCAATACAAACATGACGGAAATGTGGTACATCCACGTCCACATCTGATATCTTCTGTCAAAGAATTGGTCCTTATGCTGGCCGTTTTGGCAAGGCCCGACCGGTCATCATCGATGGTACCTTGCAGTTGGGATCTGTCGGGGAAATGCCTTTTGCGTGCAGCACAACGTGCACGAGTTTCATCCAGGAAGTACAAAGAGATGCAACGTCGGGAAAAACCTTAAGTTCAGCAGAATGACAGTGGCCATGATGGCGTACTTATCCTGCTAATTTCACAGAGTCAGTAGTCCCGGGACGAGGGGACGCATTTCATTCTCAAGGACTTCAAAGTGGAGTTCTAAGCTCTAAGCTTTAAGGAGTAGAGCCTATTGCATCGTGCGATTGTACAATGACGGTACATACGTACATACTACACCAACGGCAAACATAGTACCCGTCTACAACATCAATTCTCCGAGATTAAACCGAGCCTGGAGGCTGCTGTGAGCCTGAATGGGATACCGCTGAATGTGCAACGGTCTTTCGACCCCTTGAATCAGACTCCTATTCATTGGCGGCCACCCCAAAACGTCAAACTAACACGAATATATCAGGGTCTCGGGAAGCCTGTAGCATGCTCCGTTTCAGTTCCTGCTGCTCCCCTTCATCAGAGGTCAAGGCGAAAATGAAAACCGAACGAGGTCGACACAATCCCGAAATTCATTCGTAATAACGGTGGATATCTTCTGCTCGATCTCTTTGTCCCCTAGGGTTCCAAACGCCATGAAGTGAATGCATTCCAGGGTTAGAAACGGCCCCCGTCCAGTGATGATGGTATTGGCTAGCCACCGAATGAATGGCCGGTCGAGGTCAATTTGGCGGGAGGATGCGAACACAATCCGAATTTCTTTGAGCGCAGCCGATTCTGGGATTTGGCCCAGTAGGGTTGGCACCCATGTCAACAAGGAAAGAACGCATCTGGAAGATCCAACGGCGAGGGATTGGAGGTCGCAAGCCGAAGAAAGGTCAATCTTTTCGGATGGAAATTGCAACATGCCATGATCTATAGTAACGATGATAGAGTTGAGCTTTCGAATGTACGGATGACGGGTCAACTTACAGCCCTGGCAGGCTTTGGCCAGAATCTCGATATGGGAAAAGCCTTGTCCTGCTAGAAATAGGTCGGACCCTGTGCGCAGCGCGTCGGGAGTGGAGGCGGAGTATAGGACCGCGACATCTTGGACGGTAATGTGTGGGCACCTGTGCGACGGTTTCCAACGCAAATATCGGCGTATTCCACCCTTGTCATTCAAATGAAGGGAGAGAGTGAAGCAACCGTATGGCGATGCCGTCCTTGAAGTATTTGATGCTCCCGAAGGCGACCAAACATTTGGCACAGTCACGTCCTTGAAAGCAACGTAGTTCACCGAGCGAAATCCATTGAAGAAGTTGGCAAAATCTGAGGGGCTGTTGAAGCGGATGTCAGATAGATGCAAGGATTGAATACGGGGGAGGTGGAGTGGCAAGACATTGGTGAACCCGAGTTGGAACAACGATGAGACGCTCTTTAGCAGCGTTAGCTCTGTTAATTTAGGAGCTTCGTGCAGCAAAGGAAGGACGCTTCGCAGAATTTCCAAAGAGTGAGAATCCCACACTCCTGGCTCGTCATCGTGACCCCCAAGCCAGAGATGCGCAGTATGGCGTAGAATGCCTGTCCGGGAGAATGAAATGGTAATAAGCTGAGAGAAGTTGAGGACTGATGAAGGAGTTAATCGAAGTCGCTGAAATAATGATTTGTTGCACCGATAGCGCCAAAACTTGCAAACACGGGCCATGGAGCGAAGCTGGTGGAAGTTATGTTGGTGGACATCAATAATCTCTGCCTGAACTTCCATCGGTAGGTGGGTCATTTCGGTCTGTTCGCGCATCGTTCCCGGTGATATGAGTGCTTTGATGTGCACGGAGGATCATAGACGCTCACCATTCCCTAGAAAAGACACGATTACGATATATGGCACCTGCCAGTTCTGAAGGTACCTCGCAGAACGTCAGTCAGGAAAGGGAGGGAGTAGCTAGGCAAACTTACGATGATGGAGTGAAGAGGATAAGCAAGGCGGCAGACTTCTTACATCCGGAATCGCATCTAACTTTATAAACATCCGGATATTTCAGCGACGTCGCATGCTCCGGGAAGCTCGCAATCGGTGAATTCGCCGCTTCCCCCGCGGAAAGACTTCCATGATGCACACAGTCAAACATTAGCCTAGACTGGAAGACACAATTGAGCAATGAGTAATAATGTCAACAGGCATGCCATCATACCGGCTGTTCGCAGCGAGCGTGAGCAAGAAAGGCGAGGGGGATTCGCTGGTCACGGTGAACTCGGATGTGTCAGTGCTTCCAGGGCGCCCGCGCTCAAAAGGTTCACCAAAGGCTCACCAAGCAGAACACATTTCGAAGCGTCGAAGCGTTGGAGTGTGCAGCCCCTGAAGAGACCATGAGAAGCGAAAATGCTTGTTCAAACAGCTACGCAAATTCCTGGTGGCCGGTGGTTCAGCATTCAAAATAGATTCAGCGGTACATGCTCTGCCGCATATGGGACGTTCGAGCTCCAGCAAGCCCGAAAGGGCGCTATGCGGCGCCTAATGAATAGCTTCAAGCTCACGAGACTGGCGTGGCGACTGGAATGTCATTCACCGAAGATCGATTTGCAAGAGCAATGGAATACCCAAGGCGCCCCAATCGGGGGAGTCGCTGGACAATTCATTGCGCCGGGAAATTTCCAACAGTCCACATGGGGTGAGCGAAAGCTCGAAGCCTCAATATGAAGTCATAAGCATTGCGCATTCAGTTTCAGGCTGAAGGAACGTCGGTGAGAACCAATGTTGAGAACAGCCCTCCGACCATGATCTTCAACTTAAACTGCAATTTCATTTTGAGCGCTGTGCCATGTATCCACTCAGCGTTATGCACCATTGCGAGAGCCCTTTGTTAACATCTTCAATCTTTTGAGGCTATCGTTCGTATCGGCAGAAAGGTTTGTGGTAAGAAGGAAGAAATCAATGATTGGTCACCCGGGCCCTGCTTTATTTGGAGCATTTTCAATTGGTTTGCTTTGTCCCGACTCCCAACATCCACACAGGCCACCGGTTTACCACATCGTGAAACCTCAGCGGACGGCTCACGAAGTTTGCCAACCCACTCTGAGACTCGCTAACAAGGCCTTGCGGCACCAAGTCTGACAGAGTCCGTTGGAGATTGTGGGGTCGGTCATGGGTGAGGGTCCCGAAGAAACGCCCACAACGACCTCCGTGACGGGGTTGAACTCACTGCATTCTTGATTGGACAGACATAATTCCGCTTCGTCAGTTCGGCATCCACACTGGAGGTTTAAAAGCAGCTCGATGGTGGGCGAAGGATGAATCCGCCCCCTCCATCTAGGCGACATCATCATGGAAACTATATCTACTTTGCCAGGCGGATGGGTTCAAGATGCAGCTGTACTACTTGGAGGCATATCTCTGAGCTACTACCTCAGGAAGAGGGCGACGAACGGGCGTGCAGGCTTTCGACAGCCACCCAGTCTAAAGGGCCTGCCTATCCTCGGAAATGCTCTCGACATTCCCTTGGAGAACTGCCAGCAAGAGTATTCGAAGTGGGCGAAGGAGCTGAGTGAGTGCATACCCTTATTTCTGTGCTCAAACAGCTTACTTTGATCCTTGTTAGACTCTGACATTATCAGTGCGAGTGCACTTGGAATGAACATTGTGGTGATCGACACTCTGTCAATAGCACTCGAGCTCATGGACAAGCGATCCTCGCGGTATTCGAGCAGGTACGGGCTCCGAGGGCACCTTCGCTGGACGTTATGCCTAAGCTGATAATGCAATAGACCAGAAACTGTGATGGCCAAAGATCTGTAAGTGACACTTTCTTCTATCGACCTTGTTCTGAGCTGACACTTCCTCCAGGATGGGTTGGGACTATCTCTTTGCCATGCTCCCGTACGGAGAAAGATGGAAAGAACGACGCCGAATGTTCGTGCAACATTTCCGCCCCGCCGACACCTCAATCATCCGTCCTCAAGAGCATGAGTTCGTTGGGAGGTTCCTTGTCGAGTTGAGTCGGACACCAGACCGACTCTTCGAAGTCATACGAGGGTACGATACTGACCCATAATAATCTATCTAGACAATTCTAACACTAGCCAACAGTTCAATGGGAGGCTTTATCATCTCCCTCGCGTACGGTATCCCAATCAAGGCCCGTGGAGATCCACACCTAAACTTCTCTGAAAAATCCGTCCGCACGCTCGCGGAAGTCACGACGCCAGGCTCCAACTTCGTAGACGTGCTTCCCTTCCTTAAATATGTTCCTGCTTGGCTCCCAGGCGCCGGGTTCCAACGGAGAGCCAGGGAGCTCTATTATATGTCGGACAAGTTCAGATCCTCGCCATTCAACGAAGCAGTCTCTAGCTTCGTAAGTCAAAATTACCCTTTCCTCACATCACACGTTCTTATTGAATCTCCGTTAGGGCACTTCTCAGGCCCGACCATCGTTCGTATCCGTGGCTCTCGGAGCAATCGAAGAAAACAGCGTCGACTCAGAAAACCAGAAGCAAATCATCAAAGACACTGCAGCGATGTTCTACGGCGCAGGGACAGATACAATTGTAGCCTCGATCCTGAGTTGGATATGGGTTATGCTCAAGAATCCTCAAGTTCAAGCCCGTGTGCACGAGGAGCTTGACAGGGTATTGAATGGCAGGTTGCCCGAGTTTGAGGACCAGGACCAGCTGCCGTATTTGATGGCGACGCTCATGGAATCGATGCGGTGAGTCCAACTTGCAATTGCATAGGGAGACCAAGGCGTTAATTATGACTCTTGCTAGGCTGGCGCCTCCTGCAGCCATCGGTTAGTGTTGCTTTAGCATATCTTACATCCACTAGCAGCTCACATTCTCATACATAGGCGTTCCTCACCGAAGCACTGAAGATGATGTATATGGAGACTACTTTATTCCTAAAGATTCCGTCATCATCCCCAATGTTTGGTACGAACATTCTTCTTTTCTAAACCGTGCACTTCAGCTCATGGCTCACTGCCAGGTCCATGCTACGGAGGGAAGATGAATACGGACTTGATGCTGGCCGTTTCAATCCCGACCGTTTCCTGACTCCAGACGGACAAATCAATACCAACGTTCTGGATCCACACATAGCTGCGTTTGGCTTTGGACGAAGGTTTGTTTACCTCTTCCATCAGACACCCCATCCACTTCAAGAGATGCAGTCCGTTGACGAAAGTTTGATTCCAGATCTTGCCCAGGAGCCCACATCGGACGATCGATGGTGTGGCTAGCGGCCGCATCCCTCGCAACCGTGTTCGAGTGGAGAGAACCTCTCGGCGAGGATGGCAAGCCGATCGACCAGCCAGAAGATTACGAGACTGGACTTCTCTAGTGAGTGGTAAAATATAGTTCATTGTGCCGTTACTGAAACCGACGTTATCGCTAGCCAACCAAATCGATTCAAATACGAGCTCAAGCTGCGTCCGAATGCTCAGGACGTTTTGTCAGAGTTGGAGGCGCAGCAGTGACAGCATATGGATTAGATTGACGAGACTCGAGTAGATGCAGCAAAATATAGATGGGTAGCTCAGGGCATGTACGATACATACCGTTTTTAATCTATTTTCGGTGGTTTTGGTTTTCTCTGTTACAGGTTGCTTACTACCCCTCAGTACCTCGCGTCTATCGGCGTGCTCGTTCCATCCAAATGGGTTGTATTCCGTACATAACATGTGTTGTACAAATTAAAATCCCATCCATGTAGCGCAACCTTTAAGAGCAGAGTAGAGAGTTGATGATACACAAAGAGAAAAAAGGAAATCTAACAGTAGATCATAATAGCAGACTGTATAGTAGTGCATAACAGAACAGGTCAGTGGAGAGAGAATAGAAAACAACAAAAGCATGGTAAAGATAGAGATAGAGTCGAATCAAGCAATCGAAAGCAATCGAAGATATACCGAGAAATCAACCCGAATGAAATGAAACCCCATCAGACTCAAACCCCTCTCCCTCGACATATCAACCACGCGATACACACACCTCAGCCCAGCGCGTAGCTTAAAGTACTCGGAGTTGCACCAGCTCCTCCACCTCCCATACCACTAGGACCCTTCTCATTATCCTTGGGCGTAGGCGGCGGACCTGACCCTAACACACCCAACATGGACGACGGTATCGACGACGAAGATGGAGACAAAGGCGAATTCAGCGGCGTATTGGCAGGGGTAGACGCATTCACGAGCGAAAACATGTTCATCCCTTCACCCCCCGGTCCAATCCCCATCCCATTCCCCGGCACACCAAGGCTGGCCAAATCAAAGTCCACACCCGGAACCTGACCACCGTTTCCCTGGACAACACTCCCTCCCTGCGACCACTGCAACTGTCCTTGGTTCTGCTGCTGCTGCTGCTGAGCCGAATGCTGCTGCGGCGCAAGGCTCAACGTCAAACCCAACTGCAAACCCGCAAACGGCATGGACATGGGCATCTGCATCGACATCGGCATGGGCATCCCCATCCCCATATTCAGCGGAACATTCATATTCATCGTCGCTGGATTCATCCCAAGGCCCATCCCCATATTGAAGGAAGGCATCGAGTTGAACGAGGGGCCATTGTTGAATGAGGGTCCACCCATGGAAGCTGTCATCCCCATCGCTGCAGCGGAACCAGGAGGAGGCATCGACATCGTCAAACCCATCGCAGGGAAACACTGCTGCCCATTCGCACCACCGCTCCCTTCGCTTACACCCTGCTGCTGCTGCTGCTGCTGCGGCATGAGCTGTTGTTGCATTTGAGCTCCTTGGTGAGGGGCGTATCCGCCATTTCCACCGCCGCTTTGGGCTCCTGGGACGCCAAACATCATGTTGACGTTCATCATGCCGAACATGGGGTTCATCATCCCCCCATTGTTCGCTGAAGTTCCCGGTGAGTGGATGGTGACTGACGGTCCGGGGCTTCCAGGGCTCCCAGTACTTTCTTGGGACAACGAGCAGGTCGAAGAGGCAGGTGAAGGCGGTGTAGGTGTCGGCGGCGGAGGTGAATGCGGAGGATGGAGCGACGAATAAGGCGGAGGAGCACCACGGAGATCATGAACCACCATCCCCTGCTGAGCCGTTTGCTGAACGCCCGAAGACGACGACGAAGACGATGCCAAAGGGGCAGTGGTAAGCGGATCTCCCAAACTCGCCAGGAACGCATCCCAGGCGGCCTGATTCTGAGGCTCAAAAGCGGTGTCGACAAGCATGGACTGCTTGCAACTCGAGGATGCCGGATTACTATCCGCGGGTCCAGCAGCGCCTTGAGGCTGGATCTGGTTACTCGCAGCGGCGTTTCCGGAGGTTGTCGAAACATCCAAATCATCCCCAGGCAAGCTAAGCCTCAGCACAGGCTTCAATTCGCCCTCTCTCCTCCCACCACCTTCAGCGCTATCCACTTCCATCCTAAAATCCGCCTCGCGCTTCGAGCCATCGTTTGTAGAGTTCTCAGCTGGTGCGGCGGATCCATCAGCGCTGAGGCTCCTAGCCATTGTCGAAGGACCTTTTGCACTCGACCAAGCACGAGCCCATTCATCCGCACGATCCCTGTTGACGGGTGTCCCTTTGCCCATACTCCCACCCAACATCTCCATATTCCTCAAAGCCCAAACAGGCACGGAACTCAACCTCGGAGGAGGCAAGTCCACGATGGGCGGTGGAGTCGGACTAGGGATATGCATCGGGATCTGGATAGTCTGCAATGGCAGCTGAACTTGCTGGACGGCAGGAGGAGGCGGTGTAGCAGGAGGGCTGGGAGTTGAACCGGGATCAATGAGCAGCGACGACGTTCCATCGGGCGACGGGGAAGAGCCTGGCGTTGTTGTCGCCGCCTCCCCACCAGCCGTCCCGCCCAGCGCACCACCCAAGGCAGAACTTGAACTGTCCTGCGCTGGTAGAGGTTGCGGCGCAAATACCTGAACGGGCGGAACGTAGAAAGCCGTGAAGACTCCATTGGCTTGGCTAGACGAAGGCGACGTAGCCGAAGGACTCGAAGGGGACGACATCTGCTGGGGACTCGTCGGGCTCCCACTGCTGGCACTAGCACTCGCACAGCTGCTCAGCTCCAAGTTGAAGTTGGGATCACCGAGAGCTTCGTCAAGGTCTTCGATGTCAAGGTCGATGTCAACGTCCATAACAGCATCGTCAACCTCTCCGTCGGCTTTGGTCTTGTCGTCTCCAGGAGAAGATGGACCCTCGGGGTCGGGAGACGAGCCTTCTTCGCTCTCACCTCCACCACTCTCCTTCCTGATATGCCGGAGCAGAGACGACCGTCTCCTCCTACGCCTCTTCATCCTCTCCTCCTCCTCCGCTTCAGCGCTCACTTCCTCTTGCGTAGCGTTCTCTTTATCAGCCGCATGTTCCGCATCAACTTCCGTAGCACTCCCATCCTGCTGCTGGTGCTCCACAACATCTCCTCCCTCCTCATCCTCGTACTCTTCGTAATCCTCATCATCGTCCTCGTCATCATCCACATCCTCCTCTTCCTCTTCTTCATCCTCGGGACCAAACCCACCCTCGCCTTCGACCTCCTCCTCGTCGCTCATCGCGATCTCCCAATCATACACAGGCTCATCCATGAAATTCACCGGGCTCGTAGGGTTACTTCCAGTCGCTCCTCCATCAGAGCCATCAGAGCTCCCGCTCACTTGTCGCTTCATACGACTAGGAGAAGGGGACCGGAGCATCGTGACCCCCGCATTGCCATAGCCAATGCCAGAAGAGCCAGACGGGTAAGGAGGGTTCGAGGACGAAGATGATGATGATGATGAAGTAAAGTAGCCAGCGGGGAATCCATGGTTCGCATAGTACTCGTGCGCTTCGTTGGTAACAAGGTTCCGAATCGTTTCAAGGCTGTATCGTCGTCGTCTGTCATATTAAACATCGTCAGTCAGACAAAGTCGTTCAGAAATAAACAGGTTTCAAAGAAAAGGATGTGGTTGGGATGAAAAGAGCAAAGGAGAGAATGTATACTCACAGATCCCAAACTCGAACTTTACACGCCAACCTCCACAAATTCCTCTCATTATCCAACCGAGGAGGTTCCTCCCAATACTGCGGTGGAGGAACATACTGCTGCTGATACTGCTGCTGTTGCTGAGGCTGCTGCTGTTGCTGCTGACCCTGAGCCGAGCCCTGCTGATCATAAACAAACTGCTGCTGCTGCTGCTGCTCATCCTGCTGCGGAGCAGGCGGGATCTCCACCTGAATCAAAGGAGGGTAAGGAGACGACGGCCGAGATTGCTCATCATCCTCGGCAGGGGTATCCTGGATCTGCTGTGCGAGTGCAGGTGTAGTAGGTGCAACGTTCTCGGCGGACTGGAACGACACAGCTGTCGACGAGTCGAGCAACTGCTGATGAGGAATGGGAGCTGCGGAAAAGTCGATCACGGTCGGAGCGATAGCAGATGTAGCAGCTTCAGAGACTTGGTGGTCCCCGCCGCTGACACCAACATCCTGCATCTCGACATCGATTCCTGCTGCTTCATCCCCGCCTTCTTTCTCCATGTTCTCTCCAGCCTCACTCGAACCGACAACACTGACAGGTACAGCAGAGGAGGTAGGATCCTCCACGACCTTCACACCAGCTTTGCCTTTGCCTTGAGGCGCAGCACCGACATCTTCACTACCACTCGCAGATGCAAGGCTCGTCGTACTCGAGCCAACAGAAGCCAACAACATAGAAGGCACAAGCGGACCCCTAAAGCCCCCTCTCGTATCCGTAGGACTCGTCGGACTCCCAGGCCTCTCCTCTCTCTCCTTCCCCTTCTCCTGTCCTTGCTGCCCTCGACTCGAAGGAGGAGGAGCACCACCAGAAGTCAACGAAGGCGGCAACACCATCGTCCCAAAATCAACAGCATCGAGCGCTTCGAGGATCGCGACCGGACTCCTCGTCGGCGACCCAGGCGGCGTATGCGTGTTCACGCTCGGGCCTGCAGCAGCCGCGTTCCCACTAGCCGGTGCGCCCCCAATCGAACCAAGGGAGGGTGTGGGGGTAGGGGAGGACGACGACGGCAGCGACGCACCAGCCTCTTTGATAGGACTCGTACTCGTAACACCAGAGGGCGTTTGGTGGTCGCTCGAGCTGGTGCTCAGCGGGCTGCGAGTATGCGGCTCGTGTCGTCTGCCGTTGTTCCCGCTCCCTGGTTGACCTCCTTGGCCTTGACCTCCCGTTACTCCGACTCCGTGTTGACCATGCTGAGTACCCTGCCCTTGTGACTGGACAGGGACCGGAGGCGACAGAGAGGCTAGCGACAGCCTCAGCGGAGGTGGGGAGGAAGGTGGTGACGACGGCGGCGTGGTTGTAGAGGGTCGGATCTGGATGTTGGGATGAGACGGGGGAGGTTTCTGCAATTGCTGCGAAACAGGTTGTTGCTGAACAGGCAGGGTATGCTGAGCGAGAGGTGAAGACGAGGGCGTCATCGCAGGTACGTTTTCCGCACCGACAACCCCACTCAACCGACTAGACCTCCTCGCAGGTGCGACACCTCCAACCTTTTTCTTCTTCTTCCCCTTTCCTTTGCCCTTGGCTTGGCTCGAGGCCTCTGCCTCACTCGCGCTGGCACCCTCAGTCGTGGATTCGCTCGCGGCATGCACCAATGGACTCCGCCTCCGCGTACTGGACGCCTGAGCAGTCTGCGCATGATGCCAACTCCACATACTCTCGCCCTCGACGAGAGGTAGACCGCTGCTTCGGGTTGCAATTCGTCGTCGGCTTACTACAGCTGCAGCTGCAGCAGCTATGGGCGCGGGCACGGGTGGCTGTGTCGAGATAGGCGTGGGCGAGGGTACGGGTGCGGATGCGGAGGGAGAAGGTGTAGGGAGAGGAGCGGTGGGGACGACGGGTGTAGACGTAGGCGAACTGGCAGATCTGAGCTTCGCAGGAGCCTTGGCCTGAGTCTGCGCCAACGACGTCGGGGTCGGGCTCAAGTCCAGGGTGTTGTTCAACAACGGCGATCCAGGCGCTTCGGAGGGTACAGGGCTCAGAGGGCTCGTAGGCGGTGACATGAGTGCGCCTCCTTGAGATTGGGGTTGGGTGATGTGGACTTGCAGCGTCAACTGTGGTTGAGTGCGAGTTCGTTGAGTAGGAGCGCCGGCTAACGAAGACCTAGTGAACCTCCTCGGGGAGGTCGCTGTCGACGACGGAGGAGGCGGGGAGGGAGCGGCGGGTGGGAGTGCACTTGGGGGTAGGGTAGGTGAATGGACAGTCGACGCCAAGATGGCAGCGGCAGCTCCGAGCGGGGTAGACGCTCGTCGCAGAGTTGTTGGTGACAAAGGGGCTGAGGTGGGAGCAGCAGCCGATGGTGATTCTGTGGGGGTGGCATTCAGTTTCCGCGTACTCCTCCGAGTTCGCAACTTGGGAGTCGGGGAAGATTCTTCCATTTGAACGTCGCCATCGTCAGCGGCAGTAGAGTTTTTCGCAGACGTAGATCGCTAAAACGGATGGATTAACGGATGAACGACCCAGATGCCAGGATCAAACGCACCAAAGACCGACGAGGGCTCGTCTCTCTCTCTCTGCCTTTTCCATTGCCCAGCGGGACACCGTCCAACAGGAAGGTGACCCCGACCTCGCTGGGGTCTTCCGCGATGTCAGCATCTAGGCTCTTCCTCGCCTTCTTCCTTGCAGCGGCTTTCTTCGGCGCAGGAGACTCTTGCTCTTCCTCCGGATTGGATGTGGCGGCAGCAGCCAACTGCTGAAGCTGCTCTCGCTTGATGTCGTCCAAAGCACTCAGAGACTTGCGTTTGCGGTGGTTGGGTCGTGCAGGGGCCAGTAGAGACGACGATGGGTCTGCCATGGCCGTCGACCTCGTCCGCACTCGAGTTTGCTCCTCGGGAATGGCAGCCGAAATCGACAGCCTTCGCCTCTTCTTCTCCATCCCAATCGTCTCTGCCTCGACCTCCTTCTCCTTGCCCTTGACCCGGGCTCTCGTCACCCTCTCCTGCTCCAGCGACGTCGGCTTTTCTGGACTGCGCTGCTGGTGGCCATTGGCGTTCTGGGCGACACCGACGACGATGGGAGATGCCAACTCGCTCAGGTCGGAGGGCCGGGCTCGTTTTCGGAGGTTGCTGCGTGTGCGGAGAGGTGTAGAGGGCTCGGAGGTGGATGTGGATGCGGACTGGGGGAAGACGACGGACGAGGACGACGTCGAGGGCTCTGCATTGGCGGTCTGGGGCACGGTCAGGCGAGCGCTCCGTCTCCTGGAAGGACTGGCGAGATCGTCAGATGCGGATACGGGCGGCGGCGGGGGAGGAGGTGGCGAAAAGTGGATGGCCATGCTAGGAAACGGGTCAATAACGACAGGCGCGCTATGGGTGCACGAGACGTACGGGAAGGAGGTGCGAATGCCGTACGGAGGATGTCGAGCTCAGCGGCTGCGGCGACAGGACTCGTGGAATCCACCAGGCCTCGTTGGTGCAATGTCCCTGAGAGCTTCTGTCAAATCTTCTTCGCTCGGTCCGCGCGCCCACGGAAAATGACAAGTCGAGAATGGGCAGCCTTGGGCCTGCCGCGTTGCACTCCACGAGAAGGGCCAAACTGTTTGGTCGAGTCAAATCCACATGCCGCGGCATGCCGACCTGCCGGAGTCTCAATTAGGCTATTGTTCTGAGCACGCCATTGTTTGCGCCAAGCACAGCCAACAGCAATGTTCGCGCACGGACCTTCTTCCAACTTTCATGCCAGCGGACGAGTGCGAGGTGAAAGGAAACACACAGAAATATATCCAACCCAGCTTTATATAGGATCCTCACGCCCACCCATTCCGGGCTATTTCATATTGCTAGCGCCCACGTCAACTTCGATCTCAAAATCAACGTCGTCTAAGATTGCCGGTAGCTCGCATTTTAGTTGCCAATTCAGGGAGCAAAACTTCTATAACTGACACGCTTTCGTTTGACTCTCGGAAGACAAGCCCCGAGTGTGCCCACGCGACGACCCTCCTTTCTTGCTTGCCCCTGGACTCGAATTGCACGCGGCGCCAGCCAAGTCCCTGTACAAAAATTCTATTGAGAAGCGCATGTGTCCGAAGACCGGGTATAATCCTATTTGACATTCTAAACATACTATGCTACTGGCATATGCTACAATGAATATAGTCCGGCAATCCAAAAAGTCCACATCTCCTTGGAGGTTAAATAACTGACGCTTCTTCCACTCAGCGTCCCAGGGCTAGGCTTCTTCTCACCAATCACCAAGCCACCCCACACTTCGACTTCTCTCGGTAACTCGACGGCTCAAGAACCCTCCGCATAATGGCGATCACACCCAATCGTCCTCCCTCGTCCAAATTAGCGCTGAGTTGACCGTCGGTGGACCGACTGTGTGAGGAAGGCTATTAGCAGGTTGACGTGCCGAACCGCTAACATTATATTTACCTTTCGATGAGGTAACACCGGGCGTCCCGTCCACAACCTCTTTCGGGAGGAGGTCGGGGGATGGAATCGTCGCTGCACTAGCAACGGAAGCAAGGGTAGAGATGACGATCACAAGCACCGCCGACAGGGGCAAAGAGAGTTTCAAGTTCATCGTATCGTAGCTGAGCTTGGCGCTGTGAGAGAGGTTATTCGGGTTCACAGACTATAAGTATATCTGTGAACAGAGTAAAGCGCAGGCGGATTAAATGAATGTAGCAGTAACGTCCGCACCCCATAACCCTCCCCACCCTTAAGTACCCCCTCCACGTACCTCAATGACGTTAACTCCGAGTCAGTCAAGTTGTGAAACTAGTATCCCCGTCACACCCAGCATAGCACCAGTTTCAGGCAAGGACTCCTCTGACTCCCCTCCATTCCGTCTGATTTCATTCATTCATCTCGCTTGGCACCCGTTTCATAGCTCGCTCACTATACATGTCGACATTAACACCGCCCCCTAACCGAGTCCCTTCGAATTCCTGTGAATGCGCTTCAAGTCCGTGCTGCGAGTTTTACGAATTCGAAATGTCTGGTCTCGGGCGACTCAGACCGGGTACTGCGTGACTCGGAACCAACTCTCCAATTCTCCGAACCCAAGCCCTTCGAATCCAACTTCTCTACAGCTATGTACAGAAGTCGAGTCAACTTCTGGTGTGCTATGTACGAGTACATCCCACAGGCGGAGGTAGGTCGGTCGATCGATCGGTCGGTCGCACCGCAGTTCAACGAATCAAAAAGGCCCGGGGATTGGGGGGGCCGAAGAAGGTAGTATGTATCTCGTCCTCCTGGTATCCTCGTTGAAAACGCTCAACGAACGAACGACCTAGACAGGCCTCGAGGGCGTCCACGCAGTAGGCCCTTTCTAGTCCCTGATTAGATTAGTACGTACGGTCACGAACTCAATTGCGCGCAGCAGCGGCGTCTATTCGCATCAGGGTTTCCCAACGAGGGAGAAGTCCACGCGTCCGTCCGTCCGTCCGTCCGAAGCGTAGATGATATCGATATTTCCTATCTGGTAGGAGGAGGTAGGTAAGTTGGTCGCACCGCAGTTAAATGAGACAAAACGCGGGAGCCGAAGAACTTGGTCCTCCTGGTTTCCTCATTTTAAACGCTCAACGAACGAGCTAGACGGGCCTCGAGGGTGTCCACGCGATAGGTCCCCTCCTCGTCCCTGATTATATTCGTACGTACTACCATGGACTCAACTACACGCAGTGGCGGCTTCTGTTATTCCTGTCAGGGTCCCCAACAAGGGAGAGGTGCATGCGTCCGTCCGAAGGGTTGATATCGAGATGACATTTCCTATTTCAATACAACATACATGGCAATTATACTACGGCTACATAAAAACTAGCGGCTAATGACTCGACGAGTGCGCACAGCTGGCCATAGCGGTCCACGATCCCACTCAATCGTTGTCCCCCCTCCAAATGAAACGGTTGACAACTTGTCGGCCGCAGCCCCAATTCTTGGTCCGTTCAAGAGGGGCTAAGTAAAAGTTTGACATGATGACGTCGGAGCTCGTGGTGTCGAAACAAAGGACAAGGCGGACAGCTTAAAAGCTTAAACTTATCCTTGGCCTGAGCACCCGGAACCCGTTCACAACCTCTTTTGGGAGGGGGTCGGCGGGGTTAGGGATCGTCGCTGCAGCGGCAGCGGAAGCCAGAGTCGAGATGACGACGATGATCATCGTCGCCAGAGAACAAGTCTTCAAATTCATTGTCGCTTGTTAAAGCAGGGAGGGTTGGAGGATCACAGAATAAGATAACAAAAGCCCCGGCTTGAGGGCACTGAAGACTATTGACAATTGCTTGCTCTTAACTGGCCGCTGCAAGTTAATTAGCATTTATACATACACTTTTACTTATTCATACCANGCACGGAATATCACTGACGTCACTCCTCCGAGTATCGTTTCGTAACTTGTCCTCTTCCGTGCACGGCCAACGACGCCGCCCTCTAACTCCCTGACTCCCAAGTACTCTTGTGTACTACTCTCAAGGGGCGCTTCCATTCTATTTGGATGATCATTGAGATTCGGACCGAGTTCTGAGTAGTGACTCGGAGCTTTAAGGTCCTCTTTTCTTGCTTCAACAACGACCGAGCCAGTTTATGGGGGTATATGCACGGTCTGATATTGATGATACTTATTGACGGGAGAAGGTAGGTCGGTCGCACCCAAGCGCCGGAGTCACACGAACTGGGGGTGGAATGATCCTCATCAGAAACACTCAGCTCAATGAGCTCAAGTGTGACAAAGTTATAGTACATACTACACCGACATACTGTTCTTGTTAGGCTGGAGGTGCCCCACGAGACCCTACAGAGAGGTGCGTCCGTCCGTCCGAACAGTGGACTATATCGATATTTCCTCTCTGGCAGGATGAGGTGAATCAGTCTCAACGCATTGCGGTTAAACGAAATCAAGTGAAATGGAGGGCCGAGTTCGGAGGGACACAGTGTTCTCAGTTTAAACGCTCTATGAGCAAACTAGGCAGGCCTCGACCTCGAGGGTACCCACGTGATGGCCCCTTCCTCGTCCCTGGCTAGATGAGTAAGTACGGTGAAGAACTCAACTGCACGCAGTGGTGGTTTCTGTTCTTGCCAGGGTCACCCACGAGATTTTATGGAAAGGTGCGTCCGAAGAGTAGGTATCGATTTTTCCTATTTAAATACAACACTGACATACATGGTACATTGGTACGGCCACATACATACAATCAATTCAGATAGTCCAGAGATCCAAAAAATTCATATCAAGTCCGACTTATGGGAAATTAAATCAAGGCCTCTTCTTACTCAATTTTTTCTTTTTTAGAATCATCAAGCCACCTTTCAAGTTTGACTTCCAGTCCACATCTTTCCAATTACGATGACTCGACGCATGGTTGTGATTACATCCAGTCATCCTCCCTCGTCCAAATTAGACATCCTAATGCCGGTGCTGCCAGTTTATGGTCTGTACAAGGGACGTTAACAAGTTTGACATGACCTCGGACGTCGGAATTCGTGATAACGAAAAATGACAGACGGCTTGAAAGCTTAAACTTACCTTTCACTCTGGTACGACCACATTGGGGGGGGAGGTCGGCGGGGGTCGGGGTTGTCGCTGCAACGGCAACAGAAGCTAGAGTCGAGATGACGACGACGATCATCGTCGACAGGGCCGGAGGCTTCAAGTTCATTGCCGCTTGTTTATCAGTGAGGGTTGGAAGATCGCAGAGAAAGAACTGCTCGCTTGGGGGCACTGAGGATGGTTGCTGATTGCTCGCAGCTGCAAGGGAACAGTTATACTTATACCCGTACTTCAAGGGGACTTATCGGTGGCAACCATATATCACTAACGTCACTCCTCCGAACCAGCCAACCTTCTCTCAACCATCTGCCTCGGGTGATTATCATAAGACTGGCATCATATCATGGATGGCACCAGTACTATTACTGATGGAACATGGTCGACTCTCTCATTCCACGTACGTTTTCGTTACCTGTTCGGTGTACGGCGAACCAGGCTGCCCTCTAACTCCCTGACGCCCAGGTACTTTAAGTTTTGTACTACTGTGAAGGGGTACTTCCATTCTACGTCTGCATAGATGATCATGGACCCTCTGACCGGGTTAGACTCGTAACCCAGAGCTTCAAGATCCTCTCTTCCTCCTTCAACAACAAAAAAATCAATTTATAGGGTATATGCATAGTCCGATATCGATGCTAGCCGACGGGAGGGGATATGTCGGTGGCATTCGAGCATCGCAGTTGAGCGAAATGGAGTTGGAGGGCCGAGGGTCGGCCGACCGTACGTAGGTTCGAATCAAGGAACGAACTTGGGTACTAATATTACTCCCAGGGTAATGCAAAACTTTTTATATTTTGGTGTCCATTCGCGCGGCTCTCTACAAATTTCCATAAAAATGGCACCGTTCGAAGGCCGGCTTGAATTTGCGTCGAATGGTAGACATTTTCAAGGGCAATGTTAAACCAGACTATAGAATCCCCTACTGTTTGGTCGAGTCAAGTCCACATGCCGGGGCTATGCCGACTCGCCGGAGTCTGAATTACTGTTCTGATTCCGTCATTATCTGTGCGGGTGTGCCAAGCAAAATCCATGCCAGCGGAGGAGTGGAAGTGAAGGAAACACAATGTATATTCTAACCAGCTTCATATAGGATCCTCACGCCCACCCATTCCTGATTATTTCATATTGCTAGCACCCATGTCACCTTCGATCTCGAAATCAACGTCGTTCAAGACCGCCGGTAGCTCGCATTTAGTTGCCAATTCAGGGAGCAAAACTTCTATAAGTAAGACACGTTTCGTTGACTTTCGGAAGATAAGTCCCGAGGTGCCCACGCGACGACCCCTTCTTCCAAGCCTTCGTGGTAATACTGTCCAGGGTCGCCTCACAAATTTCTATAGAGAAGCACGTCTGTCCGACGAGCGGGTATCCTATTGGTTGACATATAGACTATACATACTATGCTACATACATACAGAGAACAATTCATATTCTACGGTAAAGATCGATAATAGTCCGGCAATTCAAGGGTCCACATCTCCTTGGAGGTTAAATAAATGAAGCTTCTTCCACTCGTCTCAGGGCTTCTTCTCACCAATCACCAAGCCACCCCACACTTCGACTTCTATCTCTCGGTAACTCGACGACTGAGAATCCTTCGCAAATGGCGATCACACCCAATCGTCCTCCCTCGTCCAGATAAGCGCTGCGTTGATTGCTGGTGGACCGACTTTCTGGCCTACGTCAAGAGGTTAACGGGTTGACATGATGAAGAGCTAAACATTACTATTTACCTTTCGATGGGGTAACACCGGGTGTCCCGTCCACCACCTCTTTCGGGAGGAGGTCTGGGGATGGAATCGTCGCTGCATTGGCAACGGAAGCGAGAGCAGAGATGACGATGACAAACACCGCCGACAGGGGCAAGGAGAGTTTCAAGTTCATCGTAGCTGAGCTTGGCGCTGTGAGAGTTGTAGGGTTGTTCGGGTTCACAGAATATATATCTGTGAATGAAGTGAACCGAAGGCGGATTGAATGTAACAGTAACGTCCGCACCCATACTCTCCCCGCTCTTAAGTACCCATCCGCGTACCTCAATGACGTTACTCCGAGTCAGTCGAGTTGTCGTTCTGCCTCGGGTGTGAAACTAGTATCCCGTCACACCCAGCATAGCACCAGTTTCGGGACACTCTGACTCCTCCATTCCGTTTGATTTCATTCATCTCGCTTGGCACCCGTTTCATAGCTCGTTCACTATACACGTCGACATTGACACCGCCCTCTAGACCCCGAGTCCCTTCCTGTGAATGCGCCTAGAGTCCGTCCTGCGGATTCATGATCACAAGCGGCTCTGACCGGCTTTTGTGAGGCTCAGAACAAAGTTTATTTCTCTGAATCCAAGTCCAAGTTCTTCGAATCCAACTTCTCTACAGCTATGTACAAACGCTGAGTCAACTCATAGTGTGCTATGCACGAGTACGTCTCACAGGTGGAGGTAGGTCGGTCGGGCGCGCCGCAGTTAAACAAAAAAAGCCCCGGGGATGGGGGGCCGAGGAAGATAGTAGTCCTCCTGGTATCTTCATTGAAAACGTTCAACGAACGAGCTAGACAGGCCTCGAGGGCACCCAGGCGATGGCCTCTTCCCCGTCCCTGATTAGATTAGTACGTGCAGCCATGAACTCAATTGCACGCGGTGGCGGCCTCTGTTATATCAGGGTCCCAGGTGCATGCATCAGTCTGAAGAGTAGATGTCGATATTTCCTATCTGACAGGAGGAGGTAGGTAAGTTGGCCGCACCGCAGCTCGACGCCACAAAATAGAAGAGGGGACTGAGGAACTTCAAAGTCCTCCTGGAATCCTCGTTAAATTGCTCAACGAACGAACGATAAAGGCCTCGAGGGTGCCTACGCGATAGCCCCTTCCTCGTCCCTGATTAGATTGGTACGTACGACGAACGAAACAAAATGGAATTGGGGGGCCAAGGGACTGAGTCCTCCTTGTATCCTCATTTCAAATGCTCAACGAACGAGCTAGACAGGCCTCGAGGCCGTCCACGCTATAGCCCCTTCCTCGTTCCTGATTGGTCCATTACGTGCGGCCATGAGTTCAATTGCACGCAGTAGGTTTCTGTTCTTGTCAGGGTCCCACGAGATTCTACGAAGAGGTGCGTCCGTCCGCTGGAAGAGTGGATATCAATATTTCCTATCTAAGTACAACACTGGCGTACATGGTATATTACCGCTACATAAAGAATAGAAACTACATACATACAGTCAATTAAGATAGTCCGACGATCCAAAAATCCCAAATCTCCGACTTCAAGATAAAGAAACTCGAAGCTTCTTCGAATTCTTCTTCTTGACAATCACCAAGGCAACCTTCAAGCTTCAAGTCTGAGTTCCGGTCCATACTTTTCAAATTACGATGACTCGACGCGTGAAGGTGATCGTACCCAATCGTCCTCCCTCGTCCAAATGAAAGGGATACCAGCCGGTGCCGCCAGCTTATGGTCTGTTCAAGGGGCGTTAACAAGTTTGATATGACGTCGGACGAAATCGTGATGACGAAAGAGGCAGACAGCATAAACGCTTAAACTCACCTTTCGATTTGGCTTGAACACCCGGAGTCCCGTTCACAACCTCTTTCGGAAGGAGGCCGGCGGGGTTAGGGATCGTCGCTGCAGCGGCAACGGAAGCCAGAGTCGAGACGACGATGATCATCGTCGACAGGGTCAAAGGCTTCAAGTTCATTATCGCTTGTCGAGCAGTAAGGGTTGGAAGATCGCAGAAAAAGCACTGCTTAGGCTTGAAGGCACTGAGGATGGTTGCCAATTGCTTGCAGTTAATTGGCCACTGGAAGCGAGCAGTCATACTTATACTCATAGTTTAAAGGGACTCATTCATACCAGTCGCACCGTTTATCACTAACGTCATTCCTCCGAGCCAGCCAACTTTGTCTCAACTACACACATACACACACACACACCTGCCTCGGGTGATTATCATAAGACTAGTATCATATCATAGATAGCCCCGGGACTATGTGGCCGACTCTCTCCGTGGCCGAATCTCTCATTTCACGTTCGTTTCGGGCTCGTTTCGCCTTCGTTTCGTAATCTGCTCGATGTACGGCCAACGACGCCGCCCTTTGACTCCCTGACTTCCGAGTACTCTTAAATTTTGTACTATTCTCAAGGCGAACTTCCATTCTACGCCTGCGCGGATGATCATGGAGGCTCGGATCGGGTTCTGAATAGTGACTCGGAGCTTCAAGATCCTCTCTTTCCCCTTCAACAACAGAGAGTCAATCTATGGGGTATGTGCATGGTCTGATATCGATGATAATTATCGACAGGAGGGGGTAGGTCGGTCGCATCCGAGCATCGCAGTTCAACGAATGGAGGTGGGCCGAGGGTTGAACGGCCGTAGGTACCTAATCCGAAACACTCAACTCGACTCACAAACTTAGGTATGACAAAGATATAATACATACTACACCGGAATACTTGAAACAACAAATCGACGATTGTACGGAGATTGGGTTCAATAACTACTGTACCTATTATTATGATCTGCAGTGCACTGAGTGCGGCTCGTCCTTCGTCTATTACCATCTACGCTGCACCGATTGAGTCCTCCTTCAAACTCCATCTCAGCTTTGAGCATTGCTAGGTAGCTAACAGCACGTCCAAATAAGCGGCCCTCCTTTGATCCGAGTCCCGGCCTCGTCTGCTTTGGAGAAGAAGAAGAGTCAGTGTAAGCAAGCGCATCGCCGAGTGGCTTGACTGCATAGCAGTAGTAGTACAGACCATCTGCGGCTCGGGCTGGAATCAAGGGCGCAGCTTCGACCAGTGCAGTCGCACTGGTTGACATGATAGTGAGTATCATTGCCACGGTCGCTAGCATTGCGAACGTCGAGGTCGATTTAAAGTGTTGCACAAGCTGCATATTTCCGAGAGAGTGAGGGAGGGATAAGATAAATTTACCGCGGCTCGTTGTACTCTGCACTTATATATATCTGTAAGCTCCTCCGAGTATTAAGAGACGTTATGGAAACGACGAAGAGTGAGTGGTGCATATGTACGACTGTGGAGATACTTGTAATTAAAAACACTTAGCACAGGACGTTTCAGGGGTCAAAGGCAAGGCAAGGGGAACCGAGAGTGCCGTAGAGTTTCCGGCCATTTGGCTGTCTGTATCACGGTATGTACGGACAACGTCACAGTAGCTGCGGTGAGAGATAAAAATGAGTAAGATATGGATATGGACGTGATGGATGGACGAGTCCCCGGTGATACTGAGTGGGTTTGGAGCCTCACGATGATCAACATCAACCTCTCACTTCGGCGACCATGGGTATCTCATAAAGAGAGAGAGAGCTGCGCCCAACAAGGTTCATCATGAAAGTAGGAACCATGATGATGATGATCATAATTGCAGTTGGCGTGGAAAAATCAACGACTCATCTGAGATCTATGATCAGTGAGCAGTTGAGTTGGACCCTGATCACTCTCCCATCCCTCCCCTGATGATCTCGAATTCACCGAGTTCCAGAGGTGAGTACTATTAATAGGCCTACTACATACTATTACACCTCCGAGCATTTGCACGACCAAAAATACCGTGAGTCTGAGCTTGCTCTGCTGGGCCTCGAGTTGGGGTCATGAGCTATTATAATAGGCGATGAGCAAACCTTGAAGGGACTTTGGAAAGTGAAAGCGCGTGGACGAGACAACAAAGCTGACGTCGTCCGAGTCATACTCACCACCGTCCAGTCCTACTCGCGTCGTAGGCACTGGGGCCAAGGGTGCGGCGGTGACCATCGTCACAAGTATCATACTGATCGCGAACGCTGAAATTGAGAGTCTGGACTTGAAGCCTTGCATCGAAGGTGCGCTCAGGTCCGAGGGATGATATACGGCGTTTTTGTTATGCTGGGAGTGTAGAGGTTTTTGGTAGGCTGATTTATACTAGTTGAAGGGTCCCCAACCTGGTCCTGATCAAGCCCTCTCGAAGCTTCTCAGCTCCAAATCCTGATACCATCTGCGCTTCATCCAAAATGTTTAAACCCAGAACGGCATTGAAGATAAAGGAGTATTAGAAGATCCGCTGTGGAGCTCTAGAAGTTTCTCTTTTACGAGTCCAAGAACCACGCAGCGGCTCTTTGTGCAGCTGCGGTGAGATTGGGATAAGATATGATGGATCACGGAAACGTCTCTCTGACAGTTTGTTTCAAAGTCGTTAGGGCATTCAGGTGACATCCGACTTATCAACTCGAGAAATCTAGGTCGAGATTCCAGGTTGCGATGGTTGTGACTGGTCCATATTTTCACTGGTCCTAGATAAGTGGTAAACTGCGGAGATCGCGAGTCATCTCTCCTACTAGAAGTTTAGAGTATGGCTGATCAACAGGAGATGTCATCACGCAGAACCTCCTGCGGTGTCACACGGGATGAACCAAAGTGTTGATTGATCTCACTTGACTGGAATGGAAAACACATGGAGTGAAGTATATGATATGAAACAGATCGACGACTGCACGGAGTTTGAGGATCCAAAACTAGCAGCTTGAATGCACTCTCCTTCGCGGCCACGAGCAGTTTGGACTTCATACAACAGCATAGATTCTGGGCCAATAGTCGTGATCAACAATGGCATGCCCAAAAGAGTGTTGAGCCTTGGTCGTGTCCAAGCTTGTCATTGACTTTAATTATTGAATAAGGTATAGTTCGGAAAAGGAATGATAGCGGCGCTCACTCTTATTCGATTGGCTGGGCAAAGGCATAGCTCCAGCCATTGTTATACCACTGCCAGCGGACATGAGAGTCAAGGTGACAAGCACTACCAGCGCCGTAGTAGTGAGCGCTGAGAAAATTTTCCTGAGGGCCCGCGACTTGAAGCGCTTCGCCATGAACCCAAACGCCGAATATTAAGTTGCCTGCCAGAGGACGTTTAGCATATTATTGGTGGGCAGCTGGTAAGAGTGTGGATAACTGGGTAAATATACACGACGAAGGACGGATGGTTGGACGATGCTTGACCAAGCAGTGAACGCCAAGCTGCGGTCTGGTTCGATATGAATTTGTAAGACCTGACGAGATCTCTGATTCACTTTCAAGATATCTCAAGATATCATGATTGAATGGACAAGTCGAGCCGTGGAGAAAGATACCTACAGGGTGACCGAGCAGATTGCCGTGAGGCTGTAATGAGGACGGTCCGGGCCTCACTTACATAAAATAGTCACCCCCTCGGCGCTCGGAGAGTCCTGGGACTCTGTGTATAACGTCTGCTTTAACTCGCTACGGCCACCACTCCATAGATGCCCTTAAGCAGCAGATAAATAAACAAAATTCAGCTTCACTCTCGTCGGTCAATAGACGCCGAGCGCTTAGATGAACAAATCGGTAAGAGGCAACCGGCAAGCCGTCACAGCTACAGGCCGGGCGTCGTTTACCGGCGGGCTCAGAGCTCGTTCGGTAAGTTATGCATCTGCCCCTCCACAGCGTCCATTTTTCTAGGTACGATATAGGTGTGAAGAGGTGCGGTGGATGTAAGTGACTTGCGTTTTGTGGGCCGTTGCATTGCACGGCATATTCCGAGGACTCCAGGGGGGCTACAGCTGCTGGGACTTGTTCTCGTACACATCTGAAGGGAACATTGGCCATTGGAACCTGTAGCATAAGCATATCAAAATGTAGTAGAACTAATACTATCCTGACAAGGACGGTCCCTGGACTGTCCGAAGGTCCGATGGTCCACGGACCTTCGGACATTCTCGATCACAGGCTCTTTGAAAATCTTGCACTGAGTAGGGTTTGAACGCGAAGCAACAGGGATAGCCACATGACATAAAAGTCACAGGGTCTTCGATGCCGATTTTCTTGGCACTGAGTCCCTGCACCATACAAGTACCCGAGGAGAGAGTCCTCGGAATTTGTGAGCAGCGAAACAAAAAATTAGACGCGCACCAAACGACAGCACGTTGGACGGCTAACCATACCCAAGGTGAAGTTGAAAATATATCGAGCTGATTAACGATTGTACGGAATCCGAACCAAGTGGCATACGTAGCCCGCTCGGGCGGAGGAGTCAAGGGCTCGGATGAGCCTTCCCGCCGAAGGCTCTCCCATCTATTCTACTACGCAGGGTCGTGGAGATACTTGCAATTGATCATACTTGCAGGGCGGTCAGGGCTCAAGGCCAAGAAAAGCGGAACTCAGACCGCCGTAGAGTTCCTGGGCATTTGCAAGTCTTCTGCATGGTATGCATCTATGGACAACACCGGAGTAACTACGGGAGATGAGATAAGATATGGATATGATGGATGGATGAGTACTTGGGTCGTCAGTGATACATACTTACTACTACCATTACAGAGGCCTCATAGGCGCCGGTCTCTCGGGGCAAAGTTAAAGTTCACTGCTTCCATTTAATGATATCGATGTCCCCTACTCCCCAGTTGAGACAAGTCATTAGCGCATGAATATATGCAGTAAGTGAGTACTAGGAAGAGAATGTAAGTATGTCACAATCATTATGAACGAAGAGTCAGTCATCTGAGGACAGAAAGAGCTTCACAGCGATCCAGATCCAAATCACCGAGCCAGTCTTCATTTCAACATCGCCTTCGACGGCAACGAGATGAGAATGTGAAACGAAAAATATCTTAGCTAACGGTGATCCACCTTGACAGATGTCAAGCGTCACATCATCATGACATAGCGCAGTCCTGTGGGTCTGCAGCAACTAGCTCGCTGAACAGGTTATAATTAGAGTAAAAACAAACGAACAGCAACGGTTGTAGGGAGTTTTGAGTTTAAAATTCTATTCGAACACCTAGTAGGTAGCGATATACCACTCAGGCTCAAGAGCTTCATTAGACGTGCAGGATGCTTCCAGTAACTATCTGACCGTTCCTAATCTTGCCTAGCACAGCACGTCCAAATGTTATCATCCCGCGAGGGGGCACTGGAAGCGGGCCGGGTTTGAGGGACGCCACCGTCTTTGGTTGCAAGTACGGTAAAGTAAAGGAAAGAGAAAAACGGCGTTGAATGAGTAAAGGAAGAGATGGTGTAGGTTGAAACCGTGAAGCATTGTCATATATAACTCACTGTCGAGAGCAGGCAAGGCCGCCGGTACGCCTTCAGTCACCGTGGCGGTGGCAATAAGAACTATCGCCACTGCCATGAAGGTTGACTTCAATTGCATGATACAATCGGGTGTCAGAAGGGAAGAGGAGAGGAATTAATTGCGCTGTGATACGATGGTATTATGTGGGTATAGAGCCAGCTGGGGACTGGTAACGGACGGCTTTATCAGTCAGCCACTCAGTCGTTCGACTCACTTTTTATAGATACTAGCTGTCGACTGTGACGTTAGATCCTTCGATGTCTCTTCTTGAGATGGTACATCACGCTCGGGAGAAGGCTCTAGAGATGTTGATCTCGGTATCATCACTATCGGTGGCTTGGACACTCCGCAGAGACGAGTTCAGAATGCTATTTGTTTCATTCTTCCCTCGCAGGATGGAATGGAAAACCAAGATTTGACCAAAACAAGTTGAGTTTCATATCTTATTGAAGCGGATCGACGATTGTACGGAGTTAGAGTCAGGGACAATTAAAGATCCATATAATGAGCACTCATGATCTCATCTGCTGTGCATTAACTCGTAGAAAACAGAATCCAACTAGCAGCACGCCCCAGTATTGGGAGCTCCTTCCCCACCAGATGCCCGAGCTTGGGGTACATCGTCGGGCATTTGAAGACGAGAGAATAGGAAGTGTTGAGTGCGTGGATCAACGAATGGAATGGCTTGGAAGCGCGGGAAGAGTAATACTCACCGTCGAGGGCCGGGGCGGGCAAGGGTCTGACCAGCACAGTCGACATGACGGCGTGTGATGACATAGCTGTCGTCATGAGACCTGAGGAATGAAAAACTTTCCTCTTGGAAGTTAGGGGTCGATTTGAGCTGCATGAGTTGTGTGTTCGTGTAGGGAGGGAGGGGTTGAGCTGTAACCGAGGTAAAAGTATCTTGGCAGAGCTACTGAGCCCGGCTCCCTGCATTTATAGTAGTAGCCGACAGAGTTTGAATAATTATCCTTCCCGCAGATGCTGAATCTGACTCCGAGCGCAACTTGATTCTCATACCTTCGAAATGATCATTGTTTTTTTTGAACGGAAACCGAGACCGTTGCCGTGGAGGAGCTAAACACTCTTTCCTCAGCCACCGTCAGTTACTCGGCTAACATCTCAAAACGATAATAATCTCCAGGTTGACGACGCTCGTATCCCACGATACACTCTCAGTTCACCAAGTTTGAGAGATCAGCAGTCAGGCTAAGGTGTCAAGCCTGTTCTGAACTTATGACTTCTCCTATGGATCCGAGCTCACGACATTGAGGAGGGCGACCACCATCGTTGCTGTAGTGGTGAAGCGGACTTAGGCTCCTATTCAGGAGCTAAGGTAGGAGTAGTACCTAACTCAGAGTGACCGTGCTTCGGCCGGGAGCTTCTCTATTATAAATAGCTCAACCCGAATCTTTATTGAACGAACGATTCTAGATCTGATCAACAGGAGATGGATGTGCACACATCACATCTTACTTCACTTATGAGTTGAGCAAAGTTTCAAGTTAGGACACTACATCGAAACAGTTACACGAAAAAACAGATCGAAAAAACTTGGACGGAACGACCGTGACGAGGTCATCTACATTCATTCACATGCGCATTTACTCATCAAGAGACGCCGAGCGCTGAAGTGATATGGTAAGGGGAAACCAAAAGCCCGATGGTATTTGGTCCAGTCAAATGGGGTATTCGGGATTTCTCGCCAAGCTCTTATCAGGGAATTTCAGAACCAGTGCATTCCATGTTTAATCAAGCCACCTCGCAGTCGAAGAGCGATTCACCGGTATCCGTCACCGGTATCCGGCACCGCCACTTTTTACATAGAATCTCTCGTGTTTGTTCAACAGAAATTCAAGCGGCTTTAATTCTTCAGATCCCATCGGGTTACACAATTTCATCGTGTTTCCACGCGTACAGTGAGGAGTCACCCTTTGCTCTGCTGTTGTAAGCGAATGCATTGCATAAGAACATAGGTAGGGGCTTCCGCTGCTGCGTCATCGCATGACTAGAATCAAATCTTTACCCAGTTTGAATCGAGGATATCTTGAATAGATCGACGATTGTATTGGATTTCAGAACAAAGTATCGTACATAGCTCGCTCATAGTCAGGGGCTCTTTGGATGAAGCTTCCTGCCAATCGCGCTCAGCTCGTCCATCTATTATAATCTAGTACGCAACTTGAAGGTGGTTGTACTTGATCTATCAGCTCGCTGTCCACCAGCTCGTCAAATTATCCAATCAGCAACTGCATGTCCAAAAGTTCGGTTGCGACACATCCCCACTCGATTCTTGGCGCGCTTGGTGCACATGGTTGGCGACTTGTGGAAACGGAAAGGCAGTGTGGAATGAGTGAGGATGAATGGACAATTTCAGGAAACGTGGGCAAAAGAGTACTCACCGTCGAGGTCCGGGGCGGGCACGGGTATTGCCTCGACCAGTGTAACGGTATTAATCATTACGGTTACGGTGAGGATCACCATTGCCGCTGCCACTGAGAGATAAGATTTCTGTAGGGTCGACATGAATTGCATGAGCTGTGTGTCTGCTGTGTAGGCGGGATGGATGGCTGTAGCTAGCACAGAGCACCGAGCGCTTCCTGCATTTATAGTAGCAGTCGAATTAGCTCAATTCTCCTTCCCACGGATTGTCTGACCACGAGCGGAAACTCTCATAAGTCAATACTTTGGCAAGGAGACCGAGACCGTTGCCGTGGGCGTTCATCTTTCTTCAGCCGCTGGTAGTAGTAGCATACTACACTGAGCTTCTCGAAGCAATAATCAGGCTCCGAGACAACGACGCAGTCTCACGAATGCGTAACTCACGATGACCTCTCAACTCACCAAATCAAGTTCGAAAGATCGGTACTATGTATGTACCATGCACCTCTGCGGCAATGAGATGGAGAGGATCAAACTCGAACCTAATCCAAAGATCATGATGGCAACTTTCATCAAGGTACCTGCTTTGCGCTCTCCAACGGATTGGCAATTGGACGGAGTTATCGGTTATTGCTGGACTAGTACTCGGGGGATGTTTCAAGTTGCCCTATTGGTTCTCAGCTCTGTGTACATACATCGGAAACCCACTGGCCGTCGTCTACAAATCCGGGTATCTGTCCCAACGTCAATGAGCCCGTCCAATTCAACCTTCACCCATTCGTTTATATCGTGCTACGAGCTGAAATTAAGAACATGTCCAGATTATCGCAGGGCGGGCCCACTTGAAGTATGTTTCAATTTGCTCCTGGTTACTTACATGTAAAAGACGATTCATTAGCGAAAGCACGAAGGACAAAACTCGGAAGCGACACCAAATCACCGCACCCGCCGTGCGCGGCAAGGGCGAGGCTCCGACCGCTGTTATTCCGCTCGCAGACATGACGAGAGTTGCAGTTACGCCAAGTACCACAGTGTTAGTAGTGATTGAAGGTGACCAGTGAATTTTCACTGCGCCCCGAGGTGTTAAAACGCGTGTGACGCCAGCATGAGTCCAAAATGTGAGCGGCACTGGTGAAAGGGGTACAGTACACTTAGTATGTAGCTCATGAAAGGCGGCCGAGCACGTAACGCAGTAAAGGACCCATTGACGATCACCTTTTGAAGCCGTGTTGAATACTGTTGTACTTACTAGTGAGCAGTCGAGGTCGGCTAGATTGCTCCGGCTGTTTCTCAGACTCCCGTTCCAGATATCAGTCTCACGATCCAACAAAACAAGCACAGAACAGTATTGAGAGAGACCCCAGTGCCGGGGTTAGCGTGAGAGTCACTACGGCCGTTCACCACCCCACCGATAAGTATACATCCGTATCATGATCGCAGCCAATAACCAAGATTCGTCCATCAGTAGACGCTGGGGCGCTTATGGTAAGGGCAAAACAGCAATCCGTCGCATCTAATGGCAGCACATCATTTCCCCGAGTTGAGAGTTCGCTCGGTAGGCTAACATCTCCCTCCCCCAGCTGAAAGGCGGATATAGCAGAGTGAGCAGGTGAACAGCATTGAGGTTTAGAAATCAGGTGTGATTATTTCAGTTCGCGTGGCTTGGCATTGGCAAGTGAGGAGTCGTATAGGACTTCGGGGTCCCACATGGGCCAGGGCCCAGAACAATCAAACCGGCAGGACGGAGGCTCTTGCCGACTCACCTTTATGTGCCCCATGGCTGAGTTGGTTACAGCGTCCGACTGTTACCATTGTCTTACGGGGGATCGGAAGGTCGTGAGTTCGAGCCTCACTGGGGCAGCGTGCATTTTTAGGACATAACGACTCAAATGACCATCATTTGACCACCATGGCACCGATTGCCTCAATCTTCCAGAGCTCTTGCGCTTGACAACGATCCCGATTCATTCCAACGAATAGCGTGAAGGATCTGGTGAGTTTCCAGAGTGGACGCAAGAATTTGGCATTCGGCATGCTGACAACACGTTGCTCGTGCATGGCATGGCATTGTGGCCTTCAGAGTTCTCACTTCGGTTTCTCCCCTCAGCGAATTCCATCTATCCCCTAGCAATCGAAGGTATATATACCCCTCGGCTGGAGCGTTGATGGCGGCGAAACGCTGAAGGGTAATGGAATGACAACAAAATACAGTCGAAATTGGAATCAGTGGTGGCATTTGACGTCGACCTGAAATCGGAAGAGGCAAGTTCCATTGAGATCCCACTACATCAAAGCAATTTCATTCGGTGTGCCACTGATATGTGACCACACGATCGGTTAACTAGATGGAACTGACACTTCCATCGCGGTTTGCCGTAGTATGAATGGTTTGTGAATTGGTAAGGCATTGATATTGATTGACCTTGCAAATCGGGCTATACAGTTATTAATAAGGACGGACGCGTTGCGGACACGGGGACGAGGACACCGACCAACTGGGAATGTATATTCTCAGGCTGGAGCGGTCGTGTATCTCCTCGTTGGTGTTGCATGTGTGGTTTTTACCTAGGCCGAGTGCGAAGGAGGTAGACAGACGGTAGGACGGGGAATATCTCAGGCTAACTAGTGTGAGCGCCATGCCTATGGCACAAAGTCAAATAACGATACGTTCTTGGCTGCCAGGAACTGGCGATACTAGATGCGTTTGCACTTGACCTACGACTCGGATTAGAATTGGCAAGGAATCCACCTTCCTTAATCCGGACTTTGAAATGATGTCTCTATCTGGTTGGTATCATCGATCAAGATGAAGCTCCTAGACACGATTGCTCGTTGATCGCCCTTCAAGCCTTGCGTCGGTCCAACACCAGATCCCTGTCTTTGTGAGTTGTTGAAGCAGATGCAGCGCACGTCGTCCCCACTCTGTGTCCTTGACTCCTTGAGGGAGCCGGATGACGTTCTTCTAGAAGATGAAGCTGGAAAAGACGACATTGTCATTCTGTGAGTATACTAAGTGCTCGATGTAATATCACACTCAATGACGTTTCATGTCGCTTTTATTTCAGCTTCGTTGGGCCTAGTGACGCTGGGAAAAGCACAGTACGCTTTGAACACAGTTATACTCCCGTCAGCACCCAGTAGCTTAGACGTTTAATTCAGTTCATCAAGAATGTGTTACTGGGACTGAACTACACCAGGAATGATCGTCTTAGTGCCGAATCTCGCCCAGATCGAATGATTCACCACAAAATCCAACTAAACGAGCTTACCAACCGCCGGATCGTATTAGTCGACAGCCCAGGCCTTGATGGCAGCGTTATTGGGGATCCCTATGAAATCCTTCGGCGTATTTCAGTTTGGCTTGCATCTTTGTGCGTAGTTCTCCTCTTCTTCAGGGAGATTCCACTCGACATAGCTGAGCTGTTGTATAGGCACCGTGCTCAATTGAAGGTCGCTGGCGTCGTCTACATGTATCCTATCTATCCCAACCGGCTGACGAGAAATGACGCTATCGGTTTCGAAGTCTTTCGGAAGCTCTGCGGAACACAGAGCCTGATACGCGTCATTGCCCTCACAACAAAATGGGATCTGTGTCCGACGCCTGAGATAGGGAATCATCGAGAACAGGAGACGTGGAAATTACTTTGGAAAGGGTTGACCGGCAACTTCACCGCACTTCGTGTAGGGAGTTGCGTTGACTCGGCATTGAATGCGTTAGATGCCATTGTTAAAAACTGCATTGACGCGTCTGCCCATCACCACGTTCTAACCATCCAGAAAGAGCTGGTCTCACAGGGCAAAGCCTTTGAGCAAACGGGTGCAGCACGGGAACTCAGGGCAGCGCTGGATGAAGAGCACCCGAGAACGGCTTCTTGGTCGTTCTTCTACTACATTGCCTCAATGTTTCGCTCAGTGAGTTATTTCCTGCCTTTTAAATCACATAATATTCACCAAATGGGAGGCGATGGCATCTGGTCTTCTGGCAGGAACGATGAACCAAAGTCGAACCGCTTTCATAGGCCCATTTATAGATCAGCCAAACATACACTCATTGGAACAGTACCGCCGTCATACGAGTGATGCCGAATCGGAAACAACTTCAGAATATGGCACGCCTCTCTTGACGCCTACTGCGGATTTGAGAGGTAATTCGTCAACCGCTGGATTAGTCCGTCTTCACTCACTTGTGATCAGACTCTAATACGGGTGAGGCGACTCATGGAGAGGGGGCTGGTCAACCACAGGAGATGACGGAGTCAAACCCCATGACATCAGCCAACTCTGCCTCATGCCACTCGTCAACGACAAGGATTGAAAATGGCATGTTTAGAGAAGCCCGTGGATTTAGAATTGATCAGGTAAACGTATCGAATCATTTCTATCCTTCGAAAATGCCTCGGAGGCGGCCAGGAAGTAGAAGCTCTGGCACACAGGGAAGGGGATCTGCCCAGTAGTGTAACCACTTTCATGCATCCAACCAGTCATAATTGTCTCAGAGGTTTTTTCCAATGATAACGCTAATGTTTCGAGTCTCTTAGGAGCTTCGGCCATGAATACCTCGTGTCCAATCCGCGTTTCATTGCCGGTCATATCGTGAGGCGCTCAGCGATAAGATTCTAAATACTACTATTGGATCCGTACATATGGCCGCCACGAGTTCTTACTCAAGTTCGGTGTTTCATCTCTCTTGTTAAGAACCATCTTACTATCTCTCAGCCTCGACGTCAAACCAGCTCGCCTCTCAGTTTGTATAGTAGTGCCTTCAACGCTGTAAAATGGCTCGCCCTTCCAACCGTCGTGCAAGGAATATTGTCAAGAGTTTCAACGACGCCACAAAAGAGGTCAGAGAAGGCGACATTCTCATTGCGTGAGTGTACTATCCGACTCATAGCGTCGGTCGATGTCTGAGTAGCAGCAGAACACTAGGCACGTTAGGTGCTGGAAAAAGCACGGTAACACTTGCGCATTTTCTGGGAAGAAACGACACGCTAAGCTTGCTGAAGTTTATCAACAATGTTATAGGCTCGAATAGGGCTCCGGTGCACGACTTACTGGCTCCCTGTACGCAGGAGTGCTGTCTGTACACATTGGACCTTCCACCTGAATGGGGTGCTCAGTACGGGAGATTGAAAGGGAAAAGGCTCATCCTGGTCGATACTCCGGGGTTCGATCATTCTAACATGCGAGAATCGACAGTCGTGCGGCTGATTTGTGAAGAGATGTTGACTCTGTGAGTGCTGATTGTCTATAGCTTCTAAGAATGGAGGATTCATTCACTGTACAGGTACAGGAAACGGGTAGTGGTGGCCGGGGTGGTCTTCTTACTCCCTGTGTCACACGGTCGGGTGACAGCCAGCAATATGGACAGTTTTCGCTGCTTGCGGACGATCTTTGGGGCTAACAACAGTTTCTCACAAGTCGCACTTGCTACTACGGGATGGAACCTCCGTGGAAACGATACAGAGCGGCGAGAGCGAGAACTTTTCGAGGCGCTTCAATTAAACGGGATGGAGGAAATGCTGAGATTACGGCTGATGAACGATCGAGATTCTGCATGGGCGGTCATAAATGCCATCCTGCAACAGTATGTGCAAGCACAAAGGGATGGAAGAGAAAACGTTCGTCTCAGTCACCAAGATGAGGTGCTAGAGGCTCTCCCAAGAGCGCCGAGAAGGTGGAGCTTGTTCAAAGCGATATCCATGGTGTTCAAGAAGCTCCTCAGTCCATAGTTCAGTGCCACTATCTAGTATGTAATCGGATGCTTTAATCGGTTCGTGGCTTAAACGTGTTCGATCGCACAGTATATAGTAGTAACCTGGGTTATCTAACGCAGCCTCACTCTTGCTTTCGAGTTTGACTCTTTATTCTCTGCATCTCACAATACTACGAAATGACTCGAGGAACTCAGGCCGTTCGTAGGCTCATCGAGCCAAACGATACATATGTACCAAAGGAAGCGATTCGAGGGGAAGACATAGTGATTCCGTACGTCTTTGTGACGCTCATGGCCACTCACAAGAGCTTGCCAGTGACTCGGTGTGTCTACAGCGTCATGGGCCCCATTGGTGTGGGAAAGAGCACAGTGAGTCGTCGCTTTACAGTAGCGTTTTTGAGCCAACTTGCGAGAACTTTTCCGTACACAGTTCATAAACAATGTCCTCGTGCGACTGGGTTCCGATAGCCATGCGGAAACGAGTGACGGATTTGCATCGTGTACAGCGAAGTTATCCGAATACGGTGTCACCCTACCCTCTAAAGTCGCTGAAGAACACGATATTGTAGCAACCCGGCGACTTGTATTGGTGGACACCCCCGGCTTTGACAACGCAACCATTAGCGACACTGAAATACTTCGTCGGATCGCTGTGTGGCTTGCGACGGCGTAAGTCCCTTCCAAACCATGCTTTCCCCTGGCTTCTGTAGTACTCACAGCGAGTAGGTATGATGCCAACGTGAAACTTGGCGGGATAGTGTACATATACCCTATTTACCCTGGCAGAATCACGAAGACCGACTACGCAAACATCAAGATTTTTCAAAAAATCTGTGGAATTCCGGGACTGTCGACCGTCATTCTCGCGACCAATAGATGGGATATCTGCCCCGCTGGTAGTGGTGAGAGACGACAAAAAGAGGTTTGGGATAGCTTCTGGAAAGGCGTTCCGGAACCGCCTCCGACGTCGACGATGTTGCGCATTGAAAATACACCAGAGTCCGCATGGCAAGTTGTGAGCGCCATTTTGCACAGAGGACAGAATGGTGCCGTGCTTGCTATTCAGCAGCAGCTTATCGACAAAGGAAAATTTTTCCAGCAGACCGACGCCGCCCAGGCTCTTCGCGCCAAGATCAGGGAATTGTTGGATGACACCGGTGTTGATCCCAGAGTTCCAGGAAATCGGCAACGGCTGGATGCGCTTGCTAGGGAGGCCAAAGATTTGAAAATACCGTTATCAAAACGTATACAGTCTATTTTTGGCTTGCATATGGTGAGCTCTCCAGAAGTTTGAATCCACCGCGTTTCTCTCACTTTTTCGGTGTAGTGTGGGTAGTTCATCACACGCTCCTTCGAATATCCTCTACCGATCAACTTTATGAATTCAAAGAATCTCGTTGTTCCTTCCGTTTCAATTCGCCCTTTTTGAGATGTGATGGTGCTCCCGAGGCCACATTGAATACCACCCCTCACGAACACCGCAACTTAAAGTGAAAGCATGATCACGCCTCGTGTTGTCCGTGCATGTAGGGCGAGGGGAAGCTTCAAAATATATTCTGGTCACCTCTTCCCCAATCTGGAAAGCCTTACATAGTTCTGGAACCCTGGGACCCTGAAGAGTGTTTTCTGTTTTCTAGACGCCACCAGATCTTCAGAATGCACGACTGATCCCGACAATGCGGCAAACCTGCGATGGAACTCAGTATACCAGTGAAATGGGACTGACCATGGAGTTTTTAAACGATCTTTGGGACGCGGCTATGTCTAACGTATTTGACCGTAGCGGCAAAATTGAACCCCCGGCGAGTGACCGATGCACTTTGCATCGTTCTCGTAGTTGCCGGGTCCATTGTCTAACCCTCAATATCTGACCTAACTCGCGTCATTACTTCTTCCTTCCAAGTTAATCGTTTTCCAAGGGCACTATACTTCCAGTGTGCCGGGACAACGGAGAGGAAAGCGGCGATTCAGAGCGACTGGCCGGCCGAAACCGAGACCACTCTGGGGGCAACCTGCATATGGCGGAGCTCTATCAGGCATGATGGCAGGCCCGAGCCGTCTTGGTATGAACGCCTGTCGAGACCTAAATTCGAGTCGTGTTTGATTGACAGAACTGAGTCTATACATGCACTACGCATGATCATTGAATAGGGATACTGTAGAGTAGAATCTCGTGGATGCGGAAGTGGTACATGCTAGACGGAGTACAACAATAACAGCGAGATATTAACCAGTTATATGCTACAATAAATGAATATATACTACTAGCCCAAGGGACAGAAAAAGAACCGAGCACACCAAAAAGAGGCTCATCAAAGGGCGTCGGAGTGAATTAAAAAAGTTCATAAAAAGTCGTAAACGTGGACTCCACCCGGAAACATAGAGGAAAGTCGACCAGTCAAACGGGGCTCGCCGAAAACCACCTATCTCACATCCACCTCCTCAGCGATAATACTCGCGATCACATCCTCCTCACCCGCAATCTCGTTCAAGAGATCTTCAACACCGTCTTGCACGACCATGTCCTCTGAAACGACCAACTCGAACTTCTCTATGTTCTCCCAGCCGATGTTCCAAGGGAAGTTCTCCACCGTGACGATGCCGAGCCCCGACTCTGGCAAGTCCTTCGCCGTCGTGTTGACTGCGTTGGTCGAGCCTGACTTCTTCACTGCCCCCATATTCTCATTCCCGTTTCCTATCCCTCGCCCTGGCACAGGCGCGTACCTAACATTCCGAAGATCCGGTGCGTTGAACGTGGAGAAGAAGTGGCAGAGGTCGACAGTGGTGCGGAGATGTAGAGTGTGGAGGTGTGGGCAGCTGAGCAGGGGTTCGTTTGATAGTGAGGATTCGTATTCATGAGAGGTGTCATGGTCGGGGTCGCACAGTGGGAGAAAGATCGGGTACGCTGCGAGTACCTCCTTCGGGATTACAGTATTAATGCCAGCGCTGCCCTTCAAAAGCGGTTCGCGCTCAAAAAAGCCGGGGTCCACATCCACGATCCGATCCACCACACACACCCTCAAGTGGGAACAACTCCGCAGGATATGTCGGCAGTCGGAAAGCGTCACTGCGCATCTGCGCAATTCGAATGTTTGCAGTTGGCGGAAAGGGAGGCTCGTAAGGTCGTAGAACGGGGCTGGGAGCGCACCCGTGCTCCGAGAGCCCCTTCCATACCTCTTCCCTAGAGCCCCACTCCACCTGAACTCCCGGAGGCTTGGAAAGAGGTTCCGGTATCGCAGGGGTGAGCACCCATCCAATACGCTCGGATGGTCGACCCGAATGTCAGCCGACGTGGTCCTCCCGTCAAATGGGTTGGGTAAACCCTGGGGTACCCACACGTCACCGTTCGAAAGGGTAGGGATGGTGATTGAGATTGAGTAAATCGACGGAGCGAGGGATTGCATGTTGTCATCCGTGAGGACGGCCGAGAGGTTGCGGAACCGGCGTTGCATGGCTGATGGGTATGGGGAGGGTTTGAATGTGAGTTTGAGTGCGAGTGGGGAGATATGGGGAGCCGAAGAGGCGGAAGGTGTTGGAGGTGTGTAGAGACACAAGTCGACTATGGGTTCATCGTCGTCTTCCAAAATGTCGTAGTCCACTCGAACCGTTTGAATAGGAGCGGGAGCTGGTTTCCGACGAGGCTTGAACGCTCGACGAGATGAAGGTAGTATTGGAGGTTCGTTCGAAGGAGAGTCATTGCCGTTCTCGGCAACGACGCCGGGCATGGGGAGGTGAGGCTCGACTGTGAGCGGAGGAAGGCAAGGTCTTCTCTTTTGTCGACAAACAGGTGGAGTCGAGAAAGCAGGAGAGGCCCGAGGTCGGCGGAAACTTGTGGTCGTGATATCGCAGCTCGACTCGGAGGGAGGTGAGGATGGAATGGAGGTATCCGACTCGGTATACGGGATGTCCAATACGACTTGAGCTTTACGTCGTTCCTGCTTCTCCGGAAAAAGAGAGGACGCATAGCACGCCGCGAAATCGAAAGCCACCTCCCTCCATCTCCTTGACGCGCCAGTCGCGTTCAACGCGTTCCACCCAGCGACTGTCAAAACACTGAGAGCCCCTAGCATCACGAAGGATGCAGGGAGAAGCGCGTGCAGTCCTCGACCTGAGTCGAACGAGTGCGAGTTTGCTCCTCGTTGAGTCAACATCGCGAGGGAGAGCGACATTCCACACGAAAGGGTGGATGGATAGCAAGAGAAAGGGGACTGGTGGTGGACCACTTAAATACCTCTAAAACGACTGAAAGGAAAGATGTGGCAGGGACTGAAAAAGTGTGCGAATGACCACATTGCTGCCACACGGTTGCCTAGGACATTGTGAAACGAGAGTGAATGCCTTTGTTGCGATGCGAAATGCCTCGGTGGCAAATTAGGTGTGGCAAGGAAAAAGCAGCGCGAAACGTCACCGATTTGTCAATGTTAGGCGGCACTCTTTCGGTCATTATCTTGAATCCCGACATCATCAACAGCCATCCATGGCCCTCTTTGGCTTGACCGTCGTCGATCTCATTTTGAGTCCGTCTATGCGATATGGACAGTATGTGCTGCTGGTCGCCCAGGGTAGGTAATGCACTGTCACTTTCGAACCATTACTGACCGATCTGAGCCTAGAATGCCCTTGGACCGCGAAGAGAACGCCGGTCGAGCGCCTTGGGTCATTGTATTGGGGGTGACCAATTCCCCGGCCATGCGTGTGACCGCGGCGTCACATACGTGACGCACCCCAGAACGTGAAACCAAGACGGTTTTCCTCAACCCTCCCTTCCACAGTACCGGAAAGACTCCCTAAAATCCCAGGAGTAGCAATTTAAATAGTTTTTAACTGCTCTTAGTTGCTGTAGATATTTTAGAGTGCTTAAATAAGCTGATTTCGGCAGATCAGTGCCCAAACCCTGCCATTTTGGCAGAGAAAACTTGTAAAAGCTTCAACAAAACAACAGCTGCACGGATTTACATGGTTAATAGAGCAATATGATATTATTTTTCTCTGAGAACAATCCTCTGCCAGTATATTCCTCATTTCTTTGCGGTGTCCTGAGATAGGGGTATCGCCCTGAGCAGATCTCAATGTTCAGAGCCGAGATTTGAAAAACCATTGGCGGAGATTTGTAGAGAACAATGAAGCGAGTCAAAATGCCCTATAAATCATGGTCATTGGAGTAGCCAGCATCGAGTTGATACTCTTTGAAGTTGTTAGATTACCTGTAGAAGTATCTATGGATTGTGCAATATTACTTGGAGGAAACATGGATTTGTCTGTACCAAAATGTTCCCCTCAGTATGGGCTTTCTATTGATATATTTTTTGTTATGATAGGCGCTCTAGATGTGGAGTTATGTTTTACACAACATACGGCAACATCGGCATCAATCAGTGTTGGGATCAAGCCAATGACGGAAAGTCAGTACAGTTTGACCGATTCCGACATTCCAGTCCCTTCCATGTTCAGACTCTAGGAATCAGATAGAGCAAAATAGATATTCATCAGTATTTACATGGTTTACCAGGACTTCTTGGCTCATAATCTCTCTCTTCCCTTCAAATTGCTGAAAATTGACTGGAATTCGGGGCGGTTTCACGTTTTGCGATGTTTTTGTGACACGGTGTGACAATCACCGGCCACATCAGTTACTGGGATTGGTCACCCCCAATTGTATAACACATGGGCAAGGGCCAGTCGGGTCCGATAGGGGCACGGCTAGATACTGCGTTTTTAGCTGCAAGGTGAGCCGTATCAAATTTTCCCGTTTCAACAAGTACTGACCTCCGTACCTGTCTAATATGATCTGCGGTCAGAACGAGCCACCCACACTGAAGCCGCAGACGCCCCCAATACGATATTAACAATTGTCCAAGTCAGCGGAAATTTTACCATGGAATGAGAGATTGCTTAAATTTCTTCACTACTTTGCACCTTTTCAATGCAGCGCCATCCCTGAATCGTCTACGTACTCAATCCCATCTTGTCGACAGGCCCCAATTGAGCACGCTCCTGAAAGAGCAATGTTTTGAATCTTCCAGGTCAGTGGGTAGTCTAACAAGTGTTCATGATTACTACTCACCTTTTTCATAGTCCTGCCGAATTCTATTCATCTCACAAAGGGAATCGGGATAGCAATATCCTCTCAGAGTCGACGAGCCTTGGTTGGTTGAGGTCAGTATAATGGATTGCGATAGGTTGCGTCAATGGCGTTTGATTGAGCATCCATGTGAGTTCTGCGTGCCTCTCGGTGTTCCTCTGTCACTCGCTGTGTAGTTGGCAAATCTGCGACCACGGTTTCCGTGCCCACCCTGCCAACCTGCGCATAGACCCTGGAGATGCAACGGCGCAGTAATGTTTCAATGTTCGTCTATGTTCGCTCCTCAAAGGTGTGGAAGTTTATTTGCTGGTCTTCAGGTGCTCAATGTCGTCAGGGAGTTGTCATGATAGGCAGAACATCGTCCAACTCAGGGTTGCGCACCACTCCTTCATACAATTCACACTTAATATCCGGATCCCCCCCAAATGCTCGGAGACGTTTCACGAACCGTGGATCATTGAATCATGGCCACCTTGAGGCCCTGAGACTCTAGCCATCGGCTTCGCAAATTCAAACAAAATGGTCATTCTGGTTTCTATCTCAGTAATCAAATTCATCAATTTCGCTTGTCGTCTTGAAGGTCAAACGGTGCATTGAGTATCTGCGCGAGCACACCTAGCCTCGAGGTCCTTGCGAGGCTCTGCGTTGCGCCCACGCTGCTATCTGGCTTCCCAATGCGAATTATAAATTATAATAATAATTGTCATTGACCCGCACCTAGCTTAGAATCCTCCAATGCCCCGCCCCAGACTTCCCAGAATGTCTGACTTAAAAATCGTCATCACCTCCTCAAACTCGGCGAGCATATCATCCATCATTCAATACCCATGGACCTCGATTACTATCTCTGACTCAAACATTTCGGAATGCTCGACGCCATGTGATGCAAGATGTAACCACGAAGGGTCATCGCACTTGTTGAAGCCAATCCAAGAAGACACCCCAACCGCGAATCCACCTGCTGTCACTCGCTCTTCGGGACACACGACCCCCCGAAGGACTCGGAAATCATCCGCTACCCTTTCATCATTTGTCAGAGCAAGGGCAATCCCATACTCCCTTCAGGCCCCAATCACTCGCCACATCGCCAAGATCATCCCTACCAGTCCCCCTCATAGTCGTGGAAAGCTGCTCACCTTTTAATGACATGCATTCTGAGGCTTCGGGTCCTCCCACACCCGTAACGAATCTGTTACCACCTGGTACTGGTGCCGACTCTTTCGTTGAAACGGAGGTTCATACTCCGCTCTCTAACTCAGAGGAGCAACTTCGAGTCCCCGCTCCAGGATCCCCCCTGCCCCGCCCGCACGAACATATCAACATTGATAACAATGCTCAGAACAAGACAAGCATATCTTCATCTACACACACAGGGTCAAACTTTCCCTCCGGTGATACATCCACCCCGGTGCGAGGGTCCCTGAATGGTTTGGAAGGAGGCCGTTCAGAGAACCCAAGATTGTCAATTGGGAATAACGTGCATGACTTTGATACAAGCGTCATTCAAGGCATTCAAGGCCCTGTCAACTTGAATCAGACCGTCATCGAGAATCAACACATTGAGACACAGACCATATACATGGCAGCAGGATCTCTTCCCAACTCAGGCATTCCGGCAAGCAAGTAAGTGTTATCGATCAATGATCAATGTAAATTCTGAAACCTGTTCGCAGTCCTGCAGGCGCTGGGGTCACTAATCCAGGGGTTTCAAATTCTGAAAGGAAGGCTATCAATATCATGATTCCGTTCGTTTTCCTTCTCTCCAACGATAGTGTCCAGTTGACCGATTTCTTGCAGTGTCATCGGCCCCTCGGGTGGCGGTAAAAGTACTGTGAGCGTGTTTCTCTCTTGTCGAGGAGGCGCGCACATGAACTCACATTGCGCCTCCTCGCAGTTCATCAAAAATGTCTTTGAAAGTCTTGGGGAAGACAGCCAGCACATCACTGTTGACGACGGATTCGGCTCTTGTACACTCAAGCTGGCGGCTCACAGTCTATACATCACGGACGATGTCGCGGATCAACACAACATACCTCAGGGGTCACGCCTTGTGTTTGTGGATACGCCAGGTTTCGACAACCCAGTCATCTATGACTCTGAAGTCGTCAGTCTTATGGCCAATTGGCTGGCTTCCGAGTGAGTCTCTTTAAGTCATCGGACCCCACTCGTAGGGATCTGTGGAGATCGACTAACTACATTTGCTCTACAGATTTGAATCTGATATACACATTGGGGGTATTGTCTATGCGTTTCCCGTCTATCGTGGAGCTGGAAAAGACGACTGCGGGCAAATCCGAGCGTTTAGCAATATATGTGGCGAGGATGTACGGCAAAGGGTTGTTCTTGCCATGACGAAACGAAACATCAAAGTCCCCGGCCAGGGAAACCTTGCCACCGGTGATAGGATTTGGCAAGCTTTCTGGACCGGACGTCCTCTGCCTCCCAAAATAGTATTACCCTTGGACAACACACCGGAATCCGCTTGGGGTGTGGTTCAGCACATTTTGAACCGAGTCGGAAAGGACAACATTGTTCCTGGGCGTAGAAGGCAGCCTGGTTTTGGGTCAAAGATCGTCCGGCTGATTAGTGCCTTACTGAATCTAGGGACCCTGCAACGCCAAAGGTCTACTAAATCCCACTAATCAGGCTTTCCACCCTATGCTATCCAGGTCATGTAGTTTTCGGTCTCATTATGCCATAGATATGTTTCCCAATTTTTTAATTTAAATGTTATCATACATTAAAATATTATGGATTGTTCGTGGATTATCTTTTGGGCGAAAGGTTCGTGAGCCTTGGATGCAGAGAGAAAGGATCATTCCGTTCAGTTGCTGACGGTATCACGAAGCAGCGTGGACCTTTGGGAACCAGAACCCCTCTTTCTCAATATCAATTGCGGATTTGAAAGGCAAACCACATTTTGCCATTGATCTAACCATTCAAATTCTTGGTCCCAGTAAAAGCACCAGGTCATCGAGACCCAGGACAGTGGTTAATGTGAAAAGTACCATGATGCAACAGGTTGTGATCGGCCTGCCAATCGGTCATCTCCCCAGAAAACAAATGTGAAGGAAATGCCTAGACCATGCTACCGAGCCTTTTCATCTGGCTCGACCATGCCAATTCGGTGAAACTTGTGGCGACTTACAAGGATCTAGTGAGGTTAGTGAACTCTCATATACAAGACGGCACGGAGGCCTGTCATCATGCCTGATAGAGCTCTGTCATGTTACCACCCGTTATCTCGGTATCACCTGTTGCCAGTCGCAAAAATATCCAAAATGCCTCAGCCACTCGCCACAGGTTTGTCAACACGCTCTTGAGAGGATGATACCCTGGATCTTTCAGGTCAGTCAACCACGAATTTATGAACGACTAACCACCTTTTTTGATAGCTCTGGTGAATTTCCATCCTTTCACACAAACGGGAGCATCCCAGAATCAACAAGCGTCCATCGCTGGTGGTGACGAGTGAAATTGGATAGGAGAGGTCACACCGATGGCGTGCGATTGAGCATCCATGGTCAGTCCTGGGTATTTCTTGTAGACTTTGAACATCAGCTTAACGATCTGCGAAGCCACTTGCAGCGAAAGTAGTACGTAATTAGATGGTTGATTTTTTGCCCTGCTTATGCTGTTCAGGTTCGACTCCTTCCACGACTCACAGGAGCCTATGTCCGTTTTATCTATAGAACCAGGGCACTTGCCCTAGCAGTCAAAATAATTAAGCCAGGGCAATGGCCCTGTCCTGTCCATCACTGGCATGATTGATCGACATCAGGAAGCCGGTTGGCAGCTGGCGGATCTGTGCCGTAGCAACCAACTCATAAAGAAGTTATAAAGAAGTAATTTACAACAGAAAACAGAAGTCAGAATACAGAAGTTCCTTCCTTGCTGTGTCTGTCCCTCATGTGTGCCCCTGTAAAAAATATGTCAAAATCAATAAAATTTACGAAACAATCTACTACAGTACAGAAAATGGCCATCCCAACGCCTGCGCCTCTGGCGCAGAGATTTGATATACCTGGGCCCTGAGCCCTAAGCTAACCCTAAATCCCTAACCTTAAATCTCGAACCCTAAATCCCGAACCCTAAGCCATGCGCCAGGCGCGCGGAGTTTGAATATCGACACTGCCACTGGCCGGGCAGTTGCCCTGGCTTTATAATTTTGATTTTGTGGGCTCACCCCTGGTTTATAGAAAAACTATAACAGTATTTATCGTCAAAAATTCTCGGTTTCACCCAAAAACACCCGAAAACGTGCCTGCAGTCCTAGGTTCCACCGGTTTGCTAAGCTTTTAGGTCTGTAGTTCAGGTTTTGATGGGAAACTCACTCTACA